>APFE031003436.1:14250-51807 GCA_000404065.3 Pinus taeda | reverse complement strand
TAAACCACTTAATAAATAATAAATAATAATAACTAATAAAAATAATAAGTAATAATAAAAATAATGAATAATAATAAATAAATCATAATAAATAAATAAAAAGTAATAAAAATAAAAATAGTAATACCAAAATAACAAATAATAATAAAAATAAATAAAATAAGAAAATTATCAAAAATTAGCATGCTGACACATGGAGGGTGGGCATGTGGCATGCAGACACATGGAGGTGTGCATGTGGTTCCCCATCCAATGTTTTTTCTATTTAAGGAATGATGAGGAGTTGGAAGGGGGGATCATTCTGAGGTTCTGCCTTCATTCTCTTGGAAGAGTATTGAGATTTAGGAATACTGGCAGTAGTCATTGATTGAGGGCTCGGGGGTGGCCAGTTGTAGCAGAATCCTGCACAATTGAGCCTACGGTTGGGAGGAGAGTCGTCCCCAAATCTTGTTGCAGTAAGCCTACTTCTACCACAGGTAAGCCGAGGTAAGTAATCTTCATAGTTTAAATTCAATGTTAATAAGTTAATTAGATATCTATCTTTGGTTGTTACAGAAGACTCCATTACATCAAAGACCCTTTGGAAGGTGAAGACATCAAGGATTGGAATTTGGATGAAGAATGAAGACACAAGTGGAAACCATGTCACCGTTGAATAAAGTTGATGTCATCAGTCACTATTAGTCTCAGTCATCAAGGATAGTGGAACGTCACATATTCATCACATGATGATGTGAAAGTTATGATGTAATCATTGAAAACACAAATAAGTGGAAGTCCAAGAGTTCATGTAGGCATAAAATAGTCATAGAATTCCAAAGGACATGTAATATCAAGAGTCATATGTAATTCCAAATTCATTTGGAAGTCCAAAAGGTTATATAAGTCCAAAGGTCATTAAGAGTTGCAAAGTCAAGAGTCATGGGATGTGAAAGGTCATGCCTCAAGTTATAAAATGATCCTCATTACTCATGTAAAGTACTTTTAACCTTAGCTTCTCCCACAATGCATTAGAGAGATAGAGTTAGTACTATTGGGGATAAAGTAGTGGCTCTAACGCTCCACTATTGGAGCTAGTGATGTTCATTGTATTTATGTATCTTGGAACTTTTGCTTAATGTTGAAGCCTCTCAGGCCAACACATTTTCACACATGGATTGTGGATGTTTCTAATACTACTCTTTGGATGTTTATGATTCATGTTTTCTTTCACATGTATTGGGGTAATTGAATTATTTCGATGACTTTTGTGCTTAATTTATTGTAAATTTGTTGTAATGCTTAAAATGATCATCACATCAATGTGAACTACTTCACTTGATGTTAAATGATTCTTTCTCATTAATGTGTGTCTTCGTTAGGGTAGTACTATTACTTCTCTCTTAGAGGCTCAATTTATTTCCCCTCTATAGTGATAGAACCTTGATACATCTGCAATCAAACATTCACAAGGCACACTCTCTTGCTCATTCAAAAGCACATAGGTGCTTCTCTCTCATGCTAACAGCTAAAGCTAAGGGATATCTTTAAGTAAAACAATAGATGGGTTTTATTCTGGATGGGCCTCCTACACCAAACAGTGCGAAGTTTAATTGGGACCTCATATAGAGGAGATCCCTTGTATGTTGGCGATATCAAGCACCATCAACATTCTAGCACTAAAAGGAGGGCTGCAAGTGTTTTATGGTTGATAACTCCAGACACTCTAACGATTCATCTTATGGACAAGGCAGCACCATTCCAATTCCTATTCCTGAAGTAGGAGGGTCTTCTCATCCTAGTCTGGAGTTGTCATATGAGGTTACCTAAAAACAACTTCAGGCACTTCGACCTTAACCTATCCGTTTACAAAAGCTATTGGTTTACTCCTTATCGCTCAGAATCTCCTGTATCATCCTAAGAAGAAAGAAACAACTTGTACTAGTGTATTAGCTTCGACAATGGAAGATTTGGTTTTTTCCACCCTTGAAGAGTTAGCGAAATCCTCTAAATATACAATTCAACAAGAGCCACTTCCACCCATTAATGAAGGGTATGAGGAAGACACTTTATTTTTTATGGAGTTTTTGAGTTCAACGACAGTTTATACATTCAAGGAAAAGGCTTCTCAGATTTTGAAAAGGAGGAGGAACCAAGAGATGAAGATAGAGTCGACCAGGAATTGGATTAGATGGCCCAAGGGCCTCTCACTCCTTCAGATAATCTTAATAAGATTCCTAGGCACATGGAATTTTTCTTATCAAAGTTTGATCAAAGTAATAAGACAAAGGCAAAAGATCATATTGATCATTTCTACATGCATCTATGAATGTTGTAAGTAAGGTATGATGATGTTTCTTGTAGGATTTTTCCTTTTACATTAGAGGGTAGAGCAGTAACATGGTACCATAGTCTATTTTTCAATTTGATACACAATTGGAGGGAGTTTAAGAAGTTATTTATGGAGAAATTCGTTGATGACAAGACTCCCTCCATGTTATTGAAAGAGCTGGGAAATAGTAAAATGGGGGAAAAGGAGAAAGTGAAATATTTTAATCAAAATTTCAAATGCATATTGAATAAGTTTCCCCCGGACATGCAACTACACGATTCAATTACTATTTATTATTACATGGTTACTTTTCCCACAAACAAATCCTCATTCGTTAAAAGAGTTGCAAAGGAAACATTGGCACTAAACTTTGCAAAAGCAATCATCGTCAAGAAAGACTTATGTGTTATTAGAGTTATTACTAACGATGATGAATCAAAAGAATCTAAGGAGAATGGTAGGAAGTTTCATCCTTCTTCAAGTAAGGCTAAATAAAGTGACTCGTTGTATATTGAAAGCTTGAACAGGACAATAAAATCACTTACCAATAAAAATTTCAGAATTAAAGAGTGATCCGAGTTGAGTCAACTCCCAGATTTAACCAAGAACTTTTGCTTCCGTGATGTAGTTAGAATTGCATTTTATAAGAGCATAAATGAACATATATGCATGCATAAACAAATGGAAACATAATGATTATCAACAAATCATAAACAAGTGAAATTGATAATGGAGTTCGTCTAGTGTGGACTACATCTCCAGGCCACGTGTCAAGACGATGTTGGTTGCTTCATCTAGTGCTGGAAATGGTGAATATGTACATGGACTATGTTTTTTCATACAAGTACATGTGCCCTCTACATGAGTGGCAAAGTCTCTCCATGAGACGTTATTCTATAGTAACTATCACTCACAATAGACCTCCTATCAGCATGACATAATCTTACACATGGTGACAATGAGTATCCCACCATCATGTCATCAAAGGGATCTCAACCAAAACACCCATGGTGACAATGAGTATCCTGCCATCATGGCAACAAAGGGATCTCAATCAAAAGATACATAAAAATCCATGATGAATACGTCTTACATGAAACAGACACAAGATTTTGCATCATACATCAAATACATCTCACAGTAAATAATCAAAGAAGTACATGACAGCAACACTGCATATGCCTCAACTCTAATGTTGACTGAAGAATAGAATACTCAGCTGCTAGATCTAAATGCACCATCGAAATCATGGCGTCAGATGGCATAAAATCGATTATCCATGCTTTGAAATCTAACATCGTCACTCCAATCTAGAAAATGGCCAAAAATTAGAAGACTCATCTATAGAAATTGATTGCACCACTAAATTTTTCGTGTTGAGAGGTGTAAAACCAACTATCCATTTTCTGAATTCTAACACCGGAAAAATCTGGGCATGTAGGAATTTTTTAGATTCCCCGTGATTCTCCAAATATTCCCTGCTCTGGGTTGATTGGAGGTCTGAAACTCAAATCAGAAAACTGATCTCACCATTGATATCATCAAAAATTATGAGAAGAATGAGTATAAAGTTGGTTGCATTATGGATCTCGGAAATTTCAACCTCCAAGGAATCTAGAAGATTCCCTCAAGACTCTCAAAGATTCTCCTCTACTGGGAATCTGCAAGTCCACTGCTCAAAAGGAAAATCCAACCTCGCTATTCTGTTCCCTGTGAAAATCTGAGAAAAATGATTATAAACTTGATTACATTCTGACACAGAAAAATTACCTCCCAATGAATCTTCAGCATCAAAAGAATATTCCTTATCTCGAAAATGTATCAAGGTTCTGCCTCCTGGAGCTGCATCATGGTTCCACCTGGGCATGGTTCCACTACAAGGAAATTTGTTCAGCATTCTCCATTCTGTCGTGCTCTCCCTTTGTTCCGTTCTACACTCCTCCCATGCAAATGGTTGTGTGAGGGTTTTTATACAAAATGGGTTGCAGATTTAACAAGAGCACCCTCCTAGTGCATTGGTTAAGGCGGATCAAGTTTGGCATCAAAGTGACAAGCACTTCGATCTGGTGCTAGTTTGGGAGCAATCTGACTACTTTGAATTTTGATCATTTCTGAGCCCCCTTGGGTCTCTGTGTGTATCTGGAGCCACCTAGATCAAAGAGAAGGAAAAGTGACACTTCTACTAGCAACAAGCCTCCCAAGTATTTCCCTTTCTAGAGGAATAATAATAATAACAACAATAATCAACCCATAAAGTCTGTCGAGAGTGAAAATGTTGTGTTGAATATAGAAAGCATGGGTATGGACAAATATTTCTCTTTCCTTTATGAATATCAATCAGAAAAGACATGCCCACAATGGAACCACAACATGAATGCTATGATCGCACACATTGTGGATTCCTTATTAACAAATGAGCAATCAGAACAAACAAAAGAAATAGAGGAACTTGCGACAGCTAAAGAGGGTACCAGTATTAGACATGTAATGAATTATTTTGATTGTATCCTTAACACTGAAAAGAAAAGTTTTGAGGCACTACAACAAAGTGAAGTCCCTCCTCAAAAGCAAAAATGTTTGATATATTTTAAGGAGTAAAGGGCCCATTTCTTTATAGGAGGCGACATGACATAAATTGAAGGAAAAATTGTGTTAATGGTATTGGACCCGCCAACATTTAGGGGATCTCCCCGATATGAATTTCCAAATAGAACTCACACCATTTGGAGTATGAGTCCTAAAAGTGTGTGGTAATGCTATTCCTTGATAGCGAAAATGCGCAGAGAAAAATATGATAACTTTGGGTAAGAGAAAGTGTGTGAACCTATGGAGAGTCAAGTGCGATGCATGAAGGTTCTAACACATGAATGGAAAAGGAAGTGTGCCCCTTGGAAGCTTGTAGTAGTATGTAGCTTGAAAGGAACACACAAGTGAAATGAAATAACAAGCTAAGATGTGGAATAGTGCACAAGTTAAAGTGATGAGTTAATCCAACAACAGGCATTCAACAGGGTTTGTACAAATGCAAACAAAATAGTTCATAAGCATATGCATAAGTTAAATAGCATACATTGCCAATACAACAAGAATACTCCTACTCTATTAAAAACATATGCATGAAATAATGATGGCTTTGATTTTATTATTATAAGTGAAATTTCCATCCATACATACACCAATGAAGACCCCAAGCCCCAATAGTGGAATATTACAGTCAGGAACACTTGCTCCTCCAAAGAAGTATACTCACTCTATGCTATGGAGAAGCCAAGGCTCTTTACAATACTCCCAATCTCTTTCTAAGCCTAATCCTAGCTAAAAGCTTGGTTCCCAAAAGCATGTTACATGAGTTATGAGTTTCTATTTATAACAAGAGGGGGTGACTCTTCAACACCCCTTTGTGACCTTTGGACTACCCTCACAACTCTTCAGCTTATTTACAAAATGACACATTACATTACATCATGACTCTTCATATTCCAATATTGGCACTTGGAAATGCACTAACAACATAATCACAAATAATTCTACATTTCCATTGATAACAATATAGGATAAAATAGGGTAGAGACAACTTGACAGCCTAACAAGACAAAACACTATGATGCTTGAGTTTGGGAACACTCTAGTTCAGAAACTCCCAAAATGCATGATGGTGTCAAGCTAGAAGTGGACTCTAGCCTCCATAACATCCGGGTACAATGATTTGGAACCAATATTAACTTCTTTCTCGAACATGAGCAACATGATTATGATTTGGATGGGACCACCGACGTAGTATTGCATGTTTTGTATATTCATCTCTTGGCAACCTGACTCAACTACTTCAAGTACTCTTCAATCTCCTTCCTGACTTGGTGTTTGCGTTTAGCTTCGATGAGTGAATTGACAGATGGGATCTCGTGGGTTCTCACCATGAAATCCAAACTGTTGTATAACCGTACATATGAGGCCTGAATGTTTCCAATGAACGAGGTGAGTTGCTTGTTGTTTTGCATCAACATTTAAACTATTTCCTTCCCCAGCTCTGCTTGTGGCTTCATGTTCTTTATCATGTAAGTGGTGCCCCTTTGTATCACATTTTCCCTTCTTACATGGTGGTGAAGGTAGTTTTCACATTCCTAAGAGTCTTGAAAAATTCCTTGCTCTGCTACTGCAAGCTATGCAAGTGGAAATTTCCTTATGTATGGTCATGAGCTCCTCATAGAGGTCTTGCATGGTCTCTTCTAGTGTTGATTCTTCACCAAGTATCACTGCTCTCATTTCCACCAAGTAGACCTGTGCGGAGACTGCGTTTTGTGCTGCTATATGGAGATGTTCTATCTCTTGCCAAGCAACCTATAGATTTTGTATCAATTGCTTACTATCGGCCGTCAAATACTAAGTGTTTGATCTCATCGCACCTACGAAGGCCAAGTTGGCTTCAGAAATGGAATTTTGATTCCTACTGATGTCTGCCACTATCACCCTTTCTCTAGTGAATGCAGGTGATGCACGACCATCCAGAAAATTCTCTCTCCATGCTTGTACAATCCTCTTCTGAAGTTCATTATATGATAGATTGTAAATATCCATTACCAGATCATCATCAAGAGGAACTATGTCCCCTTCCTCGCTTGGGGATGACTCTACGACTGTAGGTGGTGGACACTGAATGGTGACCTTTGGTGCACTGGGTATTAGGTCAACATCTTCATCCTACGTTTGGTTCCAACTCCATGTCCACAACTTCAACCAAGTCTTAAATCTCTCGAGAAAGATCATGATCTTGCAATTGTTCCCTCTCCCCCCTCGACTGTTGGTTGGTTATGTACTTTCTCTTCAACTTGCATCGACATTGTTTCTCCTCACATTGCGCTTGCCTTTCTTCTTCTTCCTACTTTTTCTTCTCCTCATGTTCTCTCCTTCTCTGTTCCTGTCCTTTCCCTAGTTCTTGTTTTGCTTTTTGCACCCTCAGTTATGCTTCCTACAAGATATGATTTTCTCTCCTCTACTCTTCTCTTTGTATCCTCTACTTCCTCTTTGCTTCTACTGCCAAAGCTTTTTGCACAGAGAATGGATTTTCTTTCATCTTGCAGCTTTGTTTCGCCTCTATATTTTCCACAACCTTTCTCTTTCCTTTATCTTGTATGGGATTGTTTCTTCCTACTCATGTTGTTTCTTGAGTTTTACTCTTGATATGCCTCAAGGCTCTTTGTTGAAAGAGCTTCATTAACTTGACTCCATGTTAGTGTCGACTCCTTTTCTACAAACAGTTGAGTGACCACATGTACTAACGAGTCTACTGTTGTTTTATCAAATGCTTCCCCAATACTACTTTGAGTGGTCCCTATTGAAACAACTCTCTTTGGTGTCATGGTAATAATGATTGCTAAGAGAAATTGCTTCACACGTGTGGTACATGTGGGACAAAAAAGGGCACTCATGGTAAGAAAACATTAGCTTCAACAAATCTACCTTCAAAGCACGATCAAGCAGCAAATCAAGCATCTAATGGGAAGGATTGTGCAATTTTCATTAGCAAGAGGGTCTAGCTATTTGTGGGAATCGTGCGTTGTGTAGTACAAGAAGCCAAGGATGAAGCTTGAGGTTTGGGATTGCGCAATGCACAGTCCCAACCTGGGCAGAGATCGGGAGAGATTACGCATTACGTAGTCTCAGTGGCCAAGGTGATGGGCTGACCCCTGAAACTGTGTAGTGCACAATTGGAGTCAACCTCTAATGTGCACTGTGTAGTTCCATAGGCCAAGCTTATGGATTGAGCCTTAGGATTGCGTAGTGCCCAGTTGGACAAGGCAAAATCTGGTCGAGGGAAGTGTAAATCTACACAAGGGAACTGTGAAAAATGAGAAGATCTAAGTGATGGTGTGAGCTTGAGTGTAGATCTGACTAAGTGTGAATGAATTGTGATAGATCAAGTGCAGAAACTAAATGATCAGGAAGAAATCAAATTGATGAGGTGAGTCGCCGCAATGGAGACCATTGGTGCAAAAACAAAGAAAACGAGGTGACACTTGTGAAAGGAAAATGAAAACTTGAAACAATACTTCTACAAGTTGAAATGACAGCAACCATGAAGAGAAATAATCAAAACAACACTCACACAATCGAAACATAAAAAAGCGACAGAAAAGGCAGCAAAAGGCAATAACAATAAAACTCACCCAGAAAAGTGACGATGATCCACCGAAAGTTCCTTGATCTCTTCGAGAATGCTAGGGCTCCAGGATCAAATGCTCAAATGATCTCTAGTGGCATCAATTAAGTAGATTTGAGCAAATGAGGTTTTATGACGCACATGCCTGAGATTAAGGACTAAGGTGACACTTGGTGGAAACTTCTAAAGATAACAATGTGCCACCTTTGGGAAACTAATAATAGATCCCTACTTCCTAAGGATGTTCTTTTCCCTTTAGTTTTACTTCTTTTTGGGGGGAAACCTTCCATGCACACTACCGAGCAAGTCTGCACAGTTCTGGGGAACTGGGAAACTTTCCGGCTTAGTGTGCACTAAGAAGATTATGAGCTTAGTGAGGGTTACGTTGTGTCTGGGCTCAATGTTGGGTTGCCTTCCATGACTGTGCAGTTTTTGAGATCAAGGTTGACTTCTAGTCTGATCTAGTCAATTCCAATCATCAAGGCTGACTACCTTCTATGACCATGTAGTTTTTGAGCTCAAGACTGACTGCTAGTCTGAATTGTGATATTCCAATCACCAAGTCTAACTACCTTCAAGGATTGCATATTTTCTAGTGGCAAGCCTAGAACTGTTGTGTGACCAAGTTGGGAGATCAACTTGTGGCTTAGAATAATCATCTAAGTAATCAAACACCAGCGAAAATGAAAATATAAGTCTCATTCGAAGCATGAATACCTAGACTAGTGAAAGATGAGTTGTTGTAGATAAGAAGGGAGGCTCCAAAGTTGAAGGATAGGGAAAACTTTGGAGGGTAGTTGTAGCCGCTACAACAAATTTTTAAGAAGGATCTCACCACCAATAAATTTTGCTTAGAATGCACAGAGTAAGTCTAGAAATACAATCACTTCTAAGAACACTTCCTCCAGTAGCAAGAGTAAGTCAATCACTCAGGAAGTGTCAAACAATTCCACTCCTCCAGACACTTCAACACTGCCTGATAAAGGTGAGATAATTGAGTATAACATAGTTGAATATTTGAAGAGAGATCGAACCAATATTTCCATCTTTGAGCTTGCAAAGATAACATGCCAATGTGAAATTCTAGTCCAATCCTTTTTACAACCTTCGCCAGGTGACAAATATTCTACCTCTGATAAATTGTCTGGTAAGTCTTTTGGTTCCCTTGAATCTATAGTTAATGTTGTAACATCAGAAGCTAACACTGTCTTCCCTCCATTTTTGTTAATGTTTGAAATTTTCAATTATAATGTCTATACTTTCTTAGTCGATTTTGGTGCATCTATGAATGTAATGCTCTTATCTATTGCCAAGAAAATAAATGTGAAATGGGATAAAACCTATGCACAAATCATTCAACTAGACAAGTCTCTTGTCCAAGCTATTGGTGAAGTCAAGAATGTTCTTATTCATTTGTCATCTAATCAATGGGGTCACCAATGTATAAATATTGTAATTGTGGACATCGAGAGGCCTATGGCATACTCCTGAGTAGAGACTATTCTAGTAAGCTACAATGTTATTTTTCTACAAACTGGTCATATTTATGGTTTCCATGCAAGGGAAGGAATAACTAGATTCAAGTGGAAAGTGAGCCATACATGAAACACATCGTTACACCACTTGAGGGCCATAATGAGCTTGTTTCCTTTGTTGAACTAATCTTTGGAAATTATCTCCTTGAAATTGATCACGGGTGTTATCAAGCACAACCATCACCCATCCCATCATGTACACAACTAGAACTCCTTGTTCTCCAATTGGTGTTAATGAATCCTATAATATATATGTACATAGTAATAGTAATAATAGTATAGGAAGCAGCTTAGTAGCCAATAATGTTTAGATTTTATATTTTGATGGTTCAAAGACATGCAACTACCAGGATGTCACCATTGAAAAATGTTTTTTCTATTGATATTGCATATATACCATATGCGCCTGACAACGTCACTAATTTTTGTGTTTTCAATGATGACCAAAAAATACTGCATTTTATGGCTAATGAAAACGTATTCAAAGATGTCGCCATAGAAGAGGATGAGCATGAAAATGCTTTGTAGGAGGCATATAATGTAATGAAAGGAAATATTATGCCTAAAGGAGTGGTTTCCTTAGAGAAGTTATATGACCCGTAGAACCGATTTAAAGGACCGATCAATACAAAGACTCAAAGTTCAAAGTTTTCATCTAAACAAGTCAATCTAGGAACTCAAGAAGATCCAAAGTATGTGAACCTCGGTACATGTTATTCTCCACAAGAACGACATGTGTTTATCCACTTATTAAAAAAGTACCATGATGTGTTTGCATGATCATATAATGATTTAAAGACATATGCCACTCGTATTATCTATCACGTAATTCCCATAAAGGAATGGGTAAAAGTGTTCCAACAAAAATTAAGGAAAGTCCATCCAATGTTGGAGCCCCTCATCCAAAAGGAATTGAGAAATATGTTGGATGCCCGAATCACTTTTAAAGTCAGACACTCCACTTGGTTTTCAAATTTGGTCCTAGTAAAAAAGAAGTCTGGTGAAATAAGGTTATGCGTAGATTTTCCTAATCTCAACCAGGCATTTGATAAAGATAATTATCCAATCCCATCCATGGAATAGATACTCTAGACAATATCTAGGTATAATATATTCTCACTACTTGATGGTTTCTCTGGTTACAATCACGTGCTAGTAGCAGAACTAGATCGATTGAAAACTACCTTCAGGACCAAATGGGGAACATTTACTTTCAAGAGAATGCCATTAGGGCTTATCAACATCAGTGCTACATTTCAAAGAGTGATGGAAATAGCTTTCCGAGGCCTTATTGGTAAAAGCATAGTTGTTTATTTGGATGATGTTACTATGTCTTCCAAGAGAAGATCAGATCATGTACGTCATATGAAACAAATATTTGAGTGGTGTCGCAAATATGGGATTTCTCTCAATCCCAAGAAAAGCATATTTGGTGTGTCAAAAGGAACTCTATTATCAAACATCATTGTAAAGAGCAGAATTAAATTTGATCCCAAGAGGTTCAAAGTCATTACACAAACCTCATTCTCAGTGAATAAGAAGGCTATGTAATATTTCTTAGGAAAGATCAATTTCTTGAGAAAATTCATTTATTATTACGCTCAGATATTTAAGCCATTATAGGAGATGATTAAGTAAGACGCGACATCCAAATGGGACAAACAAGAAAATGATGCTTTCACCCAAATCAAATAGGCTATTGTTGATGCACCCGCATTTTTTAGTTAAGATTATGGTAAGGATTTCCTGCTTTATACCTTTGCTTCAGATTCCTCTAATATAGTTGTATTGACTCAAAAGCATACTAAAGGAAACAAGTGACCTATCTCTTTTATGAGTGTCGACCTATAGGGGTCAAAATTAAATTACCTTTCCATCAAAAAACAAATGTACGTTGTATACAAGGTAGTTAAATATTTTAGGCCCTATCCTTTAAATCTCACACGATCATATTTGTGCCTCATCTAGTGGTAATAACACTCTTCTTATATGACTGGAGTTGGGTGAGAAGAGGGAAAACTTGATGACTTTGTTACAAGAATATGATCTAAAATTTAAACCAATTCATACTATAAATGGTAATGGCCTCTGTAAGCTAGTAGCTGAAGCAAGAGATGCTCTCGAGCAAGATCTTTTAGGTTGGGAGTAGGAGATAGAAATGCATAATGTTGAAAATGTTTCGTAGTTCGCGTCTACAGTGCCATGGTATTATGACATACAAAACTTTCTAGAGCATGATACCTTGCCCACACACTTATTGAAAAAAAAAGGGGGCAATTTGTTTAAAAGATCTATCCTACCAACTAGTTCAGGGAATGATTTTCATAAAGCACCACAATGGTGTCCTACTAAGGTTCCTTGAGCCACATGATACATAAAAGGTATTTATAGATTTGCATGATGGATTAACAAGTGGTCACTATGTGGATGACACAACAATGCACAAAGTCATGAGGGTTAGTTACTACTAGCCCAAACTATTCAAATATGCTCGTGCTTATGCTTGTAAGTGCCCAACTTGTTAGAGATGCGTCGGTCATGATCAGAGGTCAGCAGCCCCACTGCTACCAATAGCAGTTGAGAAACCTTTCCAAGAGTGGGGCTTGGATTTTATCGAAGAAATATTTCCTCACTCGTCAAAGCAGTACTGATATATTCTGATAACGACAAACTATTTTACTCAGTGGTCAGAAGAAATTCCCTTGATATAAGTGAATGACCAGGAAGTCATCCACTTTTTGCAACATAACATTATAACTAGGTTTTGCATTCCAATGTCACTTGTCTTTGATAATGCAACTTAATTTTCATAATTGAAAATTTTTGAATTTGCATTAGAAAATAGAATTCTATTAAAGCATGCATCTAATTATTACCCACAGGGAAATGGTTTGGCTGAATTGAAAAAAAAAAAATATTATTTGCATAATCAAGAAAACCATCTTCTATGAGCAAAGGAACTAGCACAATGCTTTCACCAATGCATTATGGGCTAATTCTGGAGTTCCTAAGCCTTCCCTTAAGAACTCACTGTACTTTTTGATTTATGGTAAAGAAGTTATATTGCCCCTGAACTTGTATATCCCAACCTTGAAACTCTCCCAAGATTCCCAAGGTATACCTTGCCTTTTGGTTCAGACCAAGATAAACACTTTATGCAAACTCAAGGAAGAAAGGAACAAATCGAAAGAGATATTTTCTTCACCAAAATTGTGCCAAGAACTGGTTTGATAATAAATTCGTAGGGGAAAAGAGTTTCGATGTTGGTGACCCAGTACTAAAGTGGGATAAACCCCAAGAAGAGAAAGGCAAACACACGAAGTTCCAACCTTTGCAGATTGATCCCTTCAGCATCAACGAAAATATATGTCATAATACCTTCAAGATTAAATCTTTGGACGAGGATTGACCCCCTTCCTATAAATGGATGAGATTTGAAACATTATTTTCAATAACAACTACAAGTTGTGCTTCCTGTATAGTCTATCCCTTTTATTTTATTTTTCATTAGTGTTAGTCATATGTGTGATGTGTAGGCCATGTCGTGTCTTGTTGTGTCTCATTCGTTGTGCATAAATAAGACCTTGTGTAAAAGTGCATGGCTCAAAAGGTCCTTGTGGTGGAATAAAAGAGAAGAGTGACAACCATAACACTTGGATTTTTTTTTTGTTCTCCTTATTTGTTTGGGAAAATTCCATAGGTTGAGCTAAGCCCAGATGGAAAGTAAAATACATCCAAAAGGAGAACCTTGAGGGATCCTACTAGATCCATGCCTATGCTAGAATCTAAACTACTCAACTTGGTGTAAATATACTTGTGTGTTAATGCTTGTCCAATCTAGTAGAGAAAGGATAAGGGGAAAATATAAAGAAAGGAAACCTATATCATAGGTCTTAAAATAATTCTTTGAAGGGGAAACATCCCCTGCTCTCAATAATTCAGGATCCCTCTTCCACTCGTTGAAAATAATAAGTGTCGTAGAAAAATCTTGTTAAATAAATAAATAAAGGGTGAAATAAGAGAAAAGATTCCAACGCAGGGAGGTGAAGCAAGCAACTTCATCGACGTATTGTCTAGGTCTATTAATAATGAAGCAACATTTATGCTCCTAAAGTGACTCCGTCGAGATATTATCTAGGCATGTTGACAGAGAAGAAACACCATAGATGAAAACTCATACTTTGAATATCATAAACTCACTACACACATTACCCTCTCCTAGATTGAAACAATTGTCATATGGTGTATATTTTGTGTGTTCAACCAAGTAGGATAAAGTAAGTTACTATGTGTATAATTGGGTCGAAAGGGGAAAGTCAAGGCAATCTAACTGGTGAATCAATACTTCTTGAAGGTCTAACCCTTTAATTGAAAAGTTATTCCTAGTTAGAGAAGTTGAAACTCGCCCAATGTGTCACCAAGTGTTGTCGATGATACAACACCTTCCAAAATTTCACTACATTCAAATTTTGGAGCCTACTTTATCATCATATCAAGTGCCACCTTGGTCTTCAAGTGTTGTTTCATGTAATTCTATATGTTTCAAGTGTGCTTGAGTGTTATGAACATCTTCAATGCATCTCATAGTCATGACACATTTGTTGTTGTAAAACAACACTTTTGGTTGCAGTTGTACACACTTCACCCATTGTACTTGGGGAAGGTTTGTAAAGTGGTGTTTTGATGTTTACTTATCATTGTTCAAGTTTTTCTAAGTTTTATTTATGAGTTGGTACGTGTTGCACTTCATTTTGTGTCTGAAACTCATCATGTTCACCCCTTTTCCCATCTTCCACACTTAGACAATTTTTGGTTTCAAAGTGAACCCATTAAGGCAAAGAGTGCACGAGAACACATTGAAGCCTTTATCAAGAGTGCAAAGTGCACTCCTTAATCCCTTTCCACTTCCTTGTTCTAAACCATGCCCTTCTAAAAACCAAGTCTTCCTTTGAATGTAGGGCTTAAGCTCCACTCTTCAGCCTTGCAGAATGTGACATGATACATATTGACCCTTTGAGCACATGAGTGCACTTCAAAGGCACAAATATTCATCCTTCAGCCTTCAGACTTGCGCCATGCTCCCTGTTACAAATCCATTTGGGCACATCACTCCCAACATTCAGATCAATACTATTAGGGCTCATCAAACCCTAATCCAGTTGCTACATGCCCTAGACAAGTCATCACTTTGAATGCCTCTTTCCCTGAAAATTTCCTGGCCTGAAGCCCTCAAGGAATGCCCCCTCGAGGGACTAGCGCAACCTTGGTCAAGGGTAAATGCGCTTAAGTGTAGGTAGGCCCATGTAAGGGTGCAGTTTAGTGCACTTAGGCCCAGTTTGACCTGCGCTGGGCGAGATTGAGTGAATTTTTATAGGGTTCTGGGAATATTCTTATCTTCTGGAGCATTCTAGAAGATTCCCACACTTATCATCTCCTATGAGCTCGAAATTGGATAGGGAATGATTTAAGTAACCTCCTATCCTCTCATCCCTTCCTCCAGGGAAACTAACTCTAAGTTTGGAAGGCCATTCAATAACCTCATTTATGACCAAACCATCTCCGTTTTCCTATAAATTGAGCACTCATCTAAGTGATCAAGGGCTGGACTTTGAGAATTTTTAAGGAGATAATGTTGGTGTGAGGTTTGAGAGTATAGCAAGTATTGTTATGCTACTAGAGTGTTGTGCTTTTGATGTGATGTTGGATGGAACTCAAGCTGGAGGAGTGACATTGGATCGGACTTCATGGTTGTAACTCTTCCTTCTACTTAATAAAGTTGTTTCCACCTTTTCCCATATTCTTGTCTTTATGTATGATGATTATATGTGTAAATGATTTCGATTCCATTTGCTTATAGTCTATAGATCTCTTGCTTTGATTGGTTTTTTTCCTTTGTTTATGATTGCAGGTACTTGTCGGGCGAATTAAGTTCGAGAAGGAGCAATGGGAGCCATAAAAAGGTGACAAAGGGAAAGTGAAAGAGAAAAATTAGGTCCCTTGTCTTATTTATCTTCTATAGAAAAAGGTTAAACACTTTAATTCTGTTGTTCTAGGTGTAGCTACCCACCTACAAAAATTGTGATTATCCGTAGATGAAAAATTCCACATAACAAATTGGCGACTCCACTAGGGAATGATCATCGTTCCGTGTGGTTTATCTTCATCCTAGTACACCCTAGTAGACTTTAATTTCTTTCATTGATCTTATTTCAGTCTTTTTGAAGTGTTTTTGGTCAAAAAATTGAGGTTAGATATCTTTTGATTGGCCTCTCTAGCACCAGTGCAGGCTTAGTCAAGGGACAGTGCTCTGCAGAGCACCCTTGGTTTAGAGATAGTTCTCTGCAACACAACTAATCCCACTCTGACCTATGCTAATCCTCCTTAAGCTTAAAAACCCATATTTGGCTTGGATTTTTCCAATTTTGCTACTGAATTTGTTTGTTTAAAGATCAATGTTTCTATGGTTCTGAAATCAACTTGTATCCCTTCTCCTAGACCTACTTTTACCTTGATTTTATAGTGTTTCTTAAGAGACTTATTTATCATTAACAATTAATTTTCAAAGTTATCTTATAGTCGATTAATCTTTGATGATAAGAAAGTTTCGTAAAAGTCTTCATTTCTTTCGAAAAGGAATTGTTGTAAAGTCTTCGTTTCTTGCAAAAATATTGATTGATTGTATGTGCATTAGTTTCCCTTTGTTCATCTCAACATTAAGCGAATTGAAAAGAAAAACTTGCATTATGAAATTAGAGGTTTTTGTTTGCTTGTAAGAATAGCTAGGGAAATTGCATTAGGTGTGCTCTTTTCTCTTTGTCAAAGATCTGATTGCTCTATCCCTTACTAGCTATGGTTTTCATTGTTAATTGAATGAAATAATGTTTCTCATATTAGTTTCATTCTAGGAATTGCAAACACACATCTCGTGGTGAATCTTAAAAGGAAAATTCTTAAGAAGATCAACTTAAAAGCTATCTCAATTAATCTAATGGAGCATTGTAACTTAACGCATAACATTTAGAGGTTCTAGGCTAGAGACGTGTTTCGGCGTCGTAAAACATAGCAGCTACCATTACTTGTCTGTGATACATTCCGAATGTGATACCTCATTCCACGTATGTAAGTATATCTTAACTCATCCACGTACCTTCGGGTATATAGGGCCATGTTATAGTACGAAAAGTATAAAGAAATTCTCTCACTATGCGATTTCGCATTAGACAGTGCTAACATTGATTGGGTCTCCACGCACTTTTGGGTATATATGGGAGGACTACATTAGGTTTCTATCCATCCTTAGGTAACCGAGTCGGCTGCCTTGTACATTTTTATACACCGAGCACAACATTCGGGGAGATTTCCTGCACGTATGTTAAGTCCTTGGTTTACTAATGTAGTCTATTACAGTTCACAGTTGCTTGGTAATCCTTTTTCCTAGATTATCCCTCTTTTGTTTTGTTATGTTATTTTGATTAGAATAAAATTAATTGATCGCAAATAACATCCTCCATGCTCACTCAGTTGATCTTAGGTTGAGACATATGGCAACAACTCCGGAGTCCAACGATTAAGGAATTCCTTTTGATGGGAATCCTAGTCCTTTTCCTCCCTTCAAAAATATTGGTGCTCCTTTTATGGCCACATTGTCCCTTCTAGGACGTACCATTGTCCTTCCAGTATGGTTGTTCTCAACTTCCGTGGCTGAATATTCCTACAACTGGAAAAAATCAACCTCCAGTTGATCCTAAAGTTGACCCTTTTCCTTCTTCCTCAGTTGTTTCTTCCTCCCCTTCTTCCTCTTCGCCTGGTGAAAGTATTGACACTAGTAACTAGATGGCTAAGAAGAAGAAGAAAGGGAAGAAGAAGAATCAAACCAAGAAACCATTGCTTCGAATGAAAATTCTGATGATAAATCATCTGATAAGCCTCACAAACTTCGATATCCTTGCAAAATTTGTACAAGAGACCATCTTCTTTGAAATTGTCTTGATATTCATCAAATCTTAGAAGAATGGTCTTCTCATTCACATCATCATGTGTCATCAACTTATGGAGATCATGCTGGTGACACACCATCAACTAGTGGTATTAAAGTTCATGGAAAGAAGGGTAAAGTTAAGTTTCCCTGTAGGTTATGTGAAGGGAATCACCCCATTCACCTTTGTCCCTATCTGGATGAGCCAAAAAAGTGTTGGATAATTGTCCTGCTTCTCCGCAGTGACTTCCATCTGGTTACAGGAGACTCTCCCTTAATCTTTCACTAGTTGATAAAATCACTAACCCAAATCAACTATCAGTCAAACCCACTCTCTTTGAATGTGAATCCCATGAGTCTATACCTGACCCATCGCAAATCGAGGACAAATTTGACCCGATTTTACCTTCAGTTAATCATACCTTTCATAGAGAGTGAGTATGATACCACTTGGGTTCTTTTCGTTTCTTCAGATTCCAATGAGCTTGGGGGAAACCCTCCTATTCCATCAAGACAGGAGGAAAATCCTTCAGTTCTCGTAACTCAAAGGGGTAATTCGCATGTTCTTATGGTACCCCCTCCAAGTAGTTTGGTCACTTCCTTTGATTGGAATCAACTAGCAAGATGTCGTCTTCCTTCTTATGTGCCTTTCCAGATCATAGTATTGGTTTGTAATATGGTTGTACCTAGTGTTAGGCTTCTATACCAATAGGAGTCATAATTTTGAATGACTGAGATTAAGCCTTGTAATATTGTACATAACTTTGCTTTCGAAAAATATTTTCCATATTAAAAAACTAAAAAATGTAATGAGGGTATGTCCTAAAATAATAATCAAAGGACAACAAGAATGAAAAGGTAAAAAAAAAATGAAAATATATGAACTCCAAAAGACAAAAAGAGACCATGAAAGTGAGCAAGTCAAAAGGCCACTACTATTTACTTTTTATGCCTAATAAAACTTTGTGTGTAACTTGTAAGTCATGCCACAGTCCATGATAGTCAAAATGTTTAAACTTGACTATTTCATGTCTTCAATTTTATGTTTATAGCTATAGAATAAAATCATACCAAACAGTGTAATCTTGGCAGATAATTAGATAGGTAGAGTAAATAGAAGGAGTTCAATTGTTTAATCTGAGCCCTTGGATGATACAAGGTTAGACTTAGATAGTTTATTTTGTAAAGAAAAGAAAAAAATTGATAAGGGTTTGCTAGCCTAAATGCACCCAAATAAAGTGAAGAAAAAATGGTAGGGTAAGTAGATGGGTAAGTGGTAGAAAGGTTGTAGAAATGTCTTGTGATTACATGAAAAGCACTTATGATATTTTTCCAAATGTATCTTTTTAATATGCATAAGTGGTACATAAAACAAAGATAGTAGTTCACAACATGATTCATTTAACATACCTATCTTTCATTTTAACCCCTACATCACTTATTAACTTCCCCTTCCATAGGCAAAATATTAATACCTATAGTTTTTAAGTCAAAAATACTTAGAGCATTTCTCTAACTTCTGGAGGGACCAGACCCTCGGCTTGATGACTTAAAAAACAAAGGTGTTAAAAACCCCTTGCAATTCATTCATCCCCCGCACAAAACCCCTTTTCCTAAAGGCTAAGTCTTTTTCCTGGGGAAAACCCATAGCAAACATATTCTATGTTAAAAAACCCACCATGTAACAGTTATCCTAAGTCAAGCCACCCCTGGTCATTTCATTTCATATTAACTTTTATTAATATATACAAAATCCTCGAAAAACCAAATTGCCCATATATATTTAATTCATGTGTATAAATTAACCCCACCCCTTAGTTTAATTATAAACTATATTACTACCCATATCCCACAAAAATATATTAATAACCCCGCCTTAGCCCTTAATCCCGCATTAGAGCACCCCAATGAGATTAAAGGTTAATATAATCTCATACTTCTGTGATTAGGCCCATGCCCCCCTCCCCCTGAAAACTTTATGGTTAAATCACCACGCAACACCCATCTCCCAACCACCATTAATCGTCCCTCCTTTACATCCAACACCTCTCATCCATATCGGGCTGACCCAATGTCTGCCCTTTACCCGCCCGATGAAGCAGTTTTCCCCTTGGCACCCGACACTACGTGTTAGGCGCTGAATGGAATCGGGTGGCCCCTCCCGAATACTGCCCGCACCACAAAAGTAGTGTAATGGACCTCCCAAACAACTTCCCCTTTCCAACCGAAAACCACCACTATTCATCCATTAGTGAAAACCCACCAAAATTGACCGTTTTCCCATAAAAGCTTGATTACCCCTCTTTTTGCTCTTTTCGCAGGTTTGCCTTTGAGAACTCAAAGCATCGTTGCAACTCCTGCAAATTGCCGAAATAGCTCACGAACCTCCACAATTGCTCCACAGAAGTTGCAGACAGTCTGACACATCCATCCATCTGTACTAGAGCTGTACAAACCCCTGCGAACCTTTGTCAACTACTAGTTACAATCAAATTCACCCAATTCCAGGTATTTAATAGTGGAAAACCCACTCAGTCATCCAATTCCAGTAAATTGCCCTCATAACACTTTAAATTAAGTCGAAAATAATCAGATTTATTTTGGTTTTTACACTTTAGACCAAAACCATCTGTGAGAACATTGTTGCCCTAAAAAATTAAAATTACCCCCCGTACTCAAATCCACAAGAACTGAGTATGGCTGCCCCAATTTCTATGGATGTGAGACCCATCTCTACACCCCATTTAGACCTGGACCACCTTCCCCTAGCTGATAAAGATTTCTAGATAAAAGATACCACTGTCATAAAGCTCTTTCTCAAATTAAATTGCCAAAGTAGTGACAAGTTCTTGAACCACGCTGATGAAATTGGCCTTTGGGAGTCAAATTTTCCCAAGTACCAGTTCCCCCAAGTCCACATTTTTCCTGAAATTTTGCATATGTGCTATGCTTGTTACGTCCCAAGTCACAGAACCATCATGTCTCATGACCAGACCAAAAGGTCCTTTTCATCATCACCACTGAGTCTATAAATGAAATGTTGACCCTCCAACCAAGGCCAAACCTAACTCCCTCTCAATTGGATATTTGTTGGACTTATATCCCAAACTCAGCTCTACAATATTGGCCCAATTGCTCCAAACTTTCATTAGAGAAGAGAAGTGCATCCCTAATGACCCCCCTCCATATATAGCAGCTATATTTTCCCCTTGGGGCCGAAATATTGTAGCCATGATATATTGTGTTTTGGGTTACTCCACAAGTGAGTACAATGATGAAATTATCCTAGATTTCATGTCCATCTATACCCCAAGACAACCTCCTACAACCATTTATGACTTTGCCACATTCATAGCTACATAATGCATGAGTAGTTCACAAGAATGGGAAATGAAATGGTTTTCAAATATTCCTCAGTTTTATACCATATGTTCTTATATTACTGAAATTTCCATTCACCCTCCAAAAAATGGACACCAAGGGTCAACCCAGGTTAGTCATTTTTTGGACCCCATTAGTCCATGAGTATCGGTCTCCATACTCTTATTCAGACTTCACTGACTTATTTGTACATTCAGTTATGACAATGTTGACTAGAAATCCTCCTCCAAGAATCAGTCCAGAAATAAAGAGAGTCCTTCAACTGTCAAAGTAGACCAAAGTGGGTGACTAGTACCTTTACCAGAACCACACAAAAATTAGGATATACAGTTGCATGATGGCACCATATAAGTTGCCAAGATACCTCCCTATGAGGTTGTGTGCATTAGAATACTATAGGAAAATTATCAATGTAGATGAGGTAAACTTCGTCAATGCCAAGAAGAAGGCTAATTTCAAAATAAAAGACCAACTAGGCCCCTTCATATGCAACTCTAGAGAGGTTGGAAAAGAGGCATATTTGATACTATAGAATATGAAGTTCCAGAGAAGTTTTGCTTGGAGATATGATCCTTTGGAATTTATCACAAAGAAGAGATAAAAGGTCAATCTAGGACCTTTCATCCACCATCCCATACCTGAAATAGAATCATATGCAAACCAAACAGAATGGGTGGAAGGTACCCTAGTAGACCATGACAGCACCAGAATAGATGTAGAGAATGCTCTCATTGATTTAGAAAAGCATCTTGATGACACATCTTTTCTGTAGGTACCAGAAGAACCAGAAACTGCTATGAGTACTCCTCCAATCATGCAAACTCCTCAGAATGAGGAGAAGATCCCAAAAAGAAACAAATAAGGGGCTTCCACTTCAAGAATGGCAACCTCTGATTTACAGTAGAAATCAAACAATAGGCAAAGGCTAAATCCACCATCTGAGCAAGAATGTATTGAAGACTCAACTAAGGTCACCAATACAGAAGCAAAAAGAAGTAGGCCTGCCACTCCATCTAGAGGCATACAAGAGCCTTCCACATCACAAATTCAGATGTTGGAAAGGCAGCTTAGTGTTGAAGTATCTTCCTTCAGAATGTCTGCTCACAAAGACCAAGATATCAAGGAAAGATATAAATAAATCAAGGCTAGAAATGAGAGGCTTAAAGCCTAAACTTATGCTCAATACCTGAAGCTCACCCCTACCAATAAAACAAGGCCAATGTCAGCCTTTGACATTAAGGAGGGGAATTTGCAGATTGCCTTTGTGAAGCCTACAACCCAACAGCCAAAGATAGCATCAGATTTCAAAAGGGTATATTTTGAAGTGTTGGCAAGGGATATTCATCCCATAGACCACATTGAATTGCATAAACAGGCAGGAGAGATTATATACTCCACCCTAAGAGGTAAAGCCATAGCTACCCATCAACTACAAAACTCCATGAACAACATCTTAGCACAATTCCAGTTGGAGAAGGCCTCTTCAAGGCCAAGGACATGAGGATCAAGTCCTTAGAGAACTTAGTAATTGAATTGGGACATGATCCCAAGGATATAAAAGCCATAGAACAACTTATCAAAAAGAAGAACGATGATATAGTTGCATTAAAGAAACAGCTAAAAATACCTTAGCTACAACATCCACAAACATTGGAAGTCCTAGAAGCCTAGCAGGGGCATGAAGAACTAATGGACTTGGTCTTGAAATTGAATGACCAACTTAAAGAGACTGAAAAGGAATTAGATGCCTTGATCCAATTAAAACAAGCAGATATAGCCACCTCTTCAACAAATGTTATCCCCACAGTCTCTACATTAACGCCATCCACATTAGCAGCACCTTTGGCACCTACAACTCCACTTGCAACAGCCTTGCCAGCAACAACAGAGTCTACATCAGCAACAGGTGCATCAGGAGAGAAAGCAACAGAACTTGTCAAAACCATGGAAGAGATGTCTATCCAGGCTACTGAAATGAATAAGTTAAGAGAAAGGGTTGCAAGTTTGGAAATAGACTGCAAACTTGCCCAACTGAAGAAGAAAGAAGAAACACAAAGGGCCCAAAGAATGGGTGAGAGAATCAAAATCCTAGAAAAGGATTTAACACTGGAGAAACCACTTAGACAAACCAAAGAAATGTTGTGGGCCAATATCATTGACTCTGCCAATGATATTTGGCCATCAATCCAAGTAATTTTTGAACAAACAGAGCTAGTAAAGATAGCTACAAAATCTATCCAGAAAGTAAAGGAGGAATTGGGAAATAAGCCATAGGATGCAAATAGACTCATCCCCTTCCTCAACAGTAAGAACAAATATGAGCTCGAGGAGCTAAATATAGAAGATAAGACAACTTCCATTTTAGAAATAAGGAAGGTCCTTTCCAAAAGGAACCTTATGCTTAATTTGGAAGTGAAGTGCCACAATATGCAGGTAGCCATTGATAGGTTCATGGCTAAATTTCAGATTTTGAGGGAAAAAGGTATGCCCAGTCCTATGGTCATCAATGAAAAACTCATGACATAGTTGGAATATGGTGATAGACTCAGAAAATTGGCTAAGAAACAGGCCAGTTATTGATCCACAAAAGCCTTGCCAACATGCAAAGTACTTTATGAAACCTTTGAAAACTTGTTTTTCCTTGAGCATGAGGTAAAACATTTGTTCCTCACCAAGCCAAATTTTGCAAAGTATACTGAGGCTGATGAAATCTACAGAAGAATGGTGAATGTGAAATTACAAGATGCAGAATGGTGGGAGGAAATGACAAATTTACTGTGATAAATAAAAAACTGAAAGTTACTTCACAGTAAAATTGAAGGCAACAAGGTGGTAAAAACAGCACAACAAGGTCAAAGAGTATCAGGGTTAAAGAGTATCAGTTGAAAGATGAAATTAAAGAAGACTCCAGCATGAAACGCCGCAACTGTAAGCCAACATAAAGGGCTACACCCCAACCATAAAGGCCAGCACAACCATAATAAAAGGGATAGCTAGAAACAGTTCATTAGTTATCTCTATCTTCTTGCAAGAAGATATTTGTATTTCCTAAAATAAATCTCAAGTTGCTTTGAGATATTTTGTAATAATTTTTTTGTGTATATATTTCACAATTTGAAGTATGTAGGGTGGATTCTTAGACATTTCTATAGTTTTCCTGATCAAATATTGTAAGCTATTGTATCAGTGTTGGACCAGCAAGCTGGATTATTGAATAAAGCAAAGACATTTCACTAGATTCATGTGTAGTGTGAAATACAGACAAGTATCTTCTTTTGTGTTGTCACTTTTCTTTAAAGAATTTTCCATAATCTTGAGTGTATCTGAAATTGAAATGCAATAATATGGAATAATATCTCAGAACTTGCTTCACTACACTTTGTTTTAACTATTATGCATTTTTATGTTTTCTACAAGTTATCTAAGTTAAGGAATTCTTGATTTCTCCTTAGTTTAGGTAGTTTCCTTCTGGTCTATAGTAAAGGATTCTTAACTGCCCTTTGCTCATGATCCTTCTCTTTTCTTCCTTTTTACCCCAGTTTGAGGATTCTTAAGTTCTCTCTCACCCTGGTCAATATCATTTCACCCATCCGATTTAAAGACCTGTATTTCACTCTACTGGCTTGCCCATTGAACACTCCTTTTAATGGTATAATCCTAGTTCTGCTTCCCTTGTTTGAATCCATAGCCCAATAGCTAGAGACATCATTCTATCCATCTGCTTAAGGATTCAATACAAATCCAAAACCCCCCCGAACTTTAAGAACTAGCCTAAAATCCCAACAAACAAAGCTAAAACATATAGAGAGAGCCCTCTCTGAGTCCTAGGTTGGCTAGAGCCTATACTTAAAAGATTGGTTTGTGGTTACCTTGATATTTTCCTTCTTCTGATAACTTCTAGGGAAAATTTCTGAGTGATAACACTTGGCACTATTATAGATAAAGGTGCATCAGTGAGTATCATTTCCTCCACTACTTGGCAAGTGCTTGGTTCGCTGCCACTTGTGCTTGTTACCCAAAATTAGTTGGCTTTTAACAAAGGAACAAGTCAACCATTAGGGATCCTTCCTCAGTTGCCTATTACTTTGGGAGGAAAAATTGTTTATCTCAATGTGATGGTAGTCCCAGGCCCTTTAGATTACAATTTACTTTTTGGGCGCGACTATGTTTATGACATGGGAGCTATTGTTTCAACACTCTTTTGAGTGATGTGTTTCCCGCATGAAGGAAAATTTGTCACCATTGACCAACTTTCATTTCTTGGTCCAAATATGGATTCCAGTCAACCATCTTCCTTAAATGGTCCTTTTTTCCCAATGGTATCTTCCCCACCACGGGTAAATTATGTGGCAACCCATTCCATGCCTACATCAACCGATGATCAATTCTGTGATGTTTTACATTATGTACTAGGGGCATTGGAACCAGATCTCTCTAATGGATTCCTTGTTATGGATCCCTTCTAGAGCATTGTTCTCCCATCTGATGAGAACCTCTTGGAAGTCATGACCTCTTATGCGTCGTGAACAAGGGTATGAGAATAGTTCCTGTTCTTGTGTCAACTTCGTTAAAAAATGAAACAAGGTATATGAGGATAGTTCCTGGTCTTGTGTCAACCTCGTTAAAAAATGAAACAAAGGGTCTAAGGATAGTTATTTTACTATGTCAACCTCTTTAAAAAAATGAAACAGGTATATGAGGATAGTTCTTGGTTTTGTGTCAACCTCGCTAAAAGATGAAACAAAGGGTATGAGGATAGTTCTTTTACTGTGTCAACCTCATTAAAAAATGAAATAGGTCCCAGAGCATAGTTCCTTGTCTTGTGTGAAACTCATTAAAAAATGAAACAAGGAATCTGAGCAGAGTTCCTTGTCTTGTGTCAAGCTCATTAAAAAATGAAACAAGGTCTCCTAGAGAAAAGTTCCAAT
This sequence comes from Pinus taeda, assembly GCA_000404065.3. Lineage (NCBI taxonomy): Eukaryota > Viridiplantae > Streptophyta > Pinopsida > Pinales > Pinaceae > Pinus > Pinus taeda. The sequence continues at coordinate 25,520 of APFE031003436.1, read as the reverse complement.
TCGAGTCTTTGAGTAGATATCATTGAGTCTTTCACTTGATCTCATAAATGAACCTTCATTCCATCCACCTGATAGCCACGAGTAGTCTACTTAGGTGAATGCAATGAAGCTTGGCAGCCATGCACCTAGAATCAAGTCATCATGTTGGGGGAATGTAAACTGAATCCAAACATAGTTTTTTCATTTAAAGCTTGTGTAAACATGAAATTGAATCCAATCATAGTTCCCTATGGTTGAAACTTGTGTAAAAATGAATCCATATCCATTTTAACCCTCTTGATTTCCATTATATCAGCCTCTTCTGTCAGATGAGCCACGATTTTTCTCCTTCCATCGTCACTATCTACTTGGATGATCATACGCTTTCACTTGGTTGTTTTACCCTTTTGAGGAACAGTTGCAATGAGTGGTCTTATTAGCTAGCCTCTTCACATAAATCAACATGTTTTGAGAAGTTCCAACATCATTGGAACCAATTTCTATCCTAGACACCACTCATTCCTCTAAGTGGGGTTCTCTTTAAGCTCTTTTCAGACTCTAGAAATATAAAAAGATTGTCGAGCGCTTGTCTTTTTCAACTCATTAATAGATTGGAAACAACATCTACTCAGTATAAGTTTAACCCTTTTTCGAACTGAGATAGATTACATATGAAAAAGGAATACGTTGATCGAACATGGTCAATAGGTTCTCTCTTGTATTGTTTTATGCTTTTTGGACTTGAGAGACAAATTTATGAAAAAGAACTTGCAAAATTTCCTTTTTGTCCCTTTTCAAACTCTCTAAACATGAAAAGGGTCGAGTTATCATTGTCGTTAAACTTGTTAAAACATCAAATAGCGACAAACTTGTCCATCGTGACAAGACCAAGTTGCACGTTTGCTAGACTCGTTAAAACATCACATAGCGATGGATTCACTTGAAGCGTGGAAATATAAAACAAGCATATGTTATCCTCCTCAAGCTTGATAAAAAATAAAGAGGTATTGGTTAGTAATGACTGGGGAAAATGGAAAAGGGGTAAGCCACTTTATGGTAGCAGGTCGCTCTTGAACATGACACTTTCACTTCATCTCTGTGAGTACTTGGGTTGGGTTATTTGCTTGATGGTTATCACACCTATGGTCTATCATACCATCCATTACTTTGGTTTTGGGTCAATGCTACCAATTCATTCAGTGTCACCGACATGTTCAAGAGAATTCACTCAGTTAAATTCATCCTTTGCAATACTCATGAACTTTCATTTTCATGACCGCCATTCTCGAACCTTGTGTCATCAATCACATTGTGTCTCCAAAAATCATTACACTCGTTTTTCGTGTCGTTGATCTGGGATACATCAAGGACCTCTTGCGATGAGTCGCTTCTTGTCGAAATCAACACATTATCCAAGAAGTTGACTTAGAAACAGCCTTTCAGTACCTTGGAGCTTGCATACATCAATGGAAAGTTTCTCGCTTCCTTCGATAGGTTGATATCACTATCCTTCAATCGAAAGACTTTGTATGGTGTTTGACATCAAAACATTTATTCACACCATGCAGAATGTACTGCAGTACGTTGAGGATCATTACCATTATCGGTGATTTATCTCGCCTCTATTAAAAACTTACATCATTGGCTAGTAATTTGATGATGTCTTCCCATGTTTAACTTCAGATCACATATTCACATGGTTAGACTCGTACTTGAGTGAACGATTGAATGAGATAGAAGACCCTGGATCTATTTTCATCCATCCAGGCTACGATTTCAACAGAGTACTAAATCATATGTACAATGGCTTTACACAGATGGTCATCCTATCATGGGTCTATATCTGTAGATGACTATCTATGTTCATGTAATGAAAAGTTTATATGCTAAGCACGGGTATGCCTTCCCTCATAAATTCATGAAAAATCCAAAATATCATGATATTATGTATTGTATTGATGCAGGTCACCATCTGCTTCGAAACCTCCTTATCACATCGTAAAGCATATCACTCGAAATTATCATTTTTGACTTCATTCTTTAGGGAGCAGTTGTTATAGATCCATTTGGGCACATCACTCCCAGCATTTAGATCAGTACTATTAGGGCTCATCAAACCCTAATCCAGTTGCTACATGCCCTACACAAGTCATCACTTTGAATGCCTCCTTCCCTGAAAGTGTCCTCATCTGAAGCCCTCTAGAAATGCCTCGTTGAGGGACCAGTGTAGCCTTGGTCATGGGTAAATGTGCTTCAGTACAAGTAGGCCCATGTAAGGGTGCATTTCATGCACTTAGGCCCACTTTGACCTGCATTGGGTGAGATTGAGCGAATTATTTATAGGGTTCTGGAAATATTCTTATCTTCTTGAGCATTCTAGAAGATTCCCGCACTTATCATCTCCTATGAGCTCAAAATTGGATAGGGAATGAGTTAAGTAACCTCCTATCCTCTCATCCCTTCATTCATGGAAACTATCTCTAATTTTGGAAGGACATTCAATACCCTCATTTATGACCAAACCACGTCTGTTTTCCTCTAAATTAAGCACTCATCTAAGTGATCAAGAGGTGGACTTTGAGAATTTGTAAGGAGACACTATCGGTGTGAGGTTTGAGATTATAGCAAGTATTGTTATGCTACCAGAGTGTTGTTCTTTTGATGTGATGTTGGATGGAACTCAAGATGGAGGAGTGACATTGGATCAAACTTCATGGTTGTAACTCTTCCTTCTACTTAATAAAGTTGTTTCCACCTTTTCCCATATTCTTGTCTTTATGTATGATGATTATATGTGTAAATGCTTTCGATTCCATTTGCTTATATTCGATAGATCTCTTGCTTTGATTGGTTTTTGTCCTCTATTTATGATTGCAGATAGTTGTCGGGTGGATTAAGTTCGATAAGGAGTGATGGGAGCCATACAAAGGAAATAAAGGGAAAGCGAAATATAACAAGTAGGTCCCTTGTCTTATTTATCTTCTATAGAAAAAAGTTAAACGCTTTAATTATGTTGTTCTAGGTGTAGCTACCCACCTAGGAAAATTGTGTTTATCCGTAGATGAAAAATTCCACATAACACTCCCTCCTCGACCTCTTTAGTGCATGAGCGCACCTTGAAGGCCTCGAGCCTTCTCCTTTAGCCTTCAGGAGTGTGCCCTATGCCCTCCTTCTCTCCCTTAAGTGAAAAAAACACTTGGGAAGCTTGAAGCCTTCTCCTTCATCCTTTGGACTTGCACCATGAACCTTTCCTTGATTTCCTCTTCCTCTTGAGAACATAAGCGCATGCTGAAGCCTTGAAGATCCCACCCTTTAACCTTTCAAAGTGCACCCTTGCACCCAAAACCTCTCCTTTGTTCAATTTCCATGACCTTGGTGTTTAGGGTAGAATCTTAAAATCTTTGACACTACCAAACTAAGAATCTCAACAAAGCTACTTTTCATAGTGGAATATAAATAGTAGTAAATCACACATGCACAAGTATAGACAATTTTTGCAAAATATTATATAAATATGTAAAACAACCCAATCTTAGTTATATTAAACCAACTGAATAATACAACCGTCTAGGGGTCTCATACAAGGGATAATGGCCCTCAATTATCCACAAGTAAAAGAATACAATATGCAATGACAATATCACTTCTCTAGTGCACAATCACAAACTCCATGTCATATCTTGTCCTACCAATCCTTCGCTTCGAATCCACTCTCTAGATGCCCCTTAGTCCATCAAAGGAAAACACATAGAGACTCCAAGAGGGCTACCACCTATCATTGTTTCAAGTCACTTCTACTCCAATGCACATGGGTTGATTGAGTCTTCTCTTCTAGTTTGGTCAATACCTGATCTCCAATCTACCAATCTAGTAGTCCACTAGTCCATCAATCTACTACACATTAGGCTCCAACAACTTCACCCAACCTTCATCTGCCAAGATCTCTTTATGACTGCTTGTCAATGGATACTTTGGGATACCAATAACGTTTCCTCCACCATTCCAATGATTCCCAATACTCCAATATGAAATATTCTCCTAGGAGGGGCTTCTAACCACCCATTCAAGGCCTCCAATTAGCTCTCATTGGCTATAACAAATCTATCCACACTAATACAACCTTCCACTTAGCAACAATTCAACATAGATACAACAGACACATACATTTTTTTACTGGCGCAACACTACTGCAATTTAGGCTCCTGGTTAGGGCAAGATGACTATCCTCATCAGCCCACCCAAACTATTCTACTCAACCTCAGATTGTTGTGAACTCCCCTCTTCTTCTGCGTGGGCTTGACTTCTCCCTAAAACAGGGTCTCAGTGCTCCCTATTACAGCCACCCTGCATACTTCAAACAGAAAAATAACCCATCCTTAGGTCATGCCAAACTAGCCTAGAAATCCTCTAGCAGTTGGAGCATGCTTTCTCCTCTACTCAGCTTGCCCAAACATTCAAGGAAAAGACACAATCAACTCTCCTCCACCTTTGTTAGGGCTCGGTATCTCTGCATTTGCTTCAAAAGTTGTATCTCTATCAATTGTTGCACATGGATGATCCAAATGACTTCACATCACCTTATATTTATAGACTTTACAAGGGCTCCATGAATTTACCAAGAGACATGACTTTTGGCATAACTACCTTCAAGCCTACATGACTTGAATGCCCAAAAATCAATTATTAACTTCAAAAATTCACATCTCATCTTCTACAGCTTCGATTTTGATAATTCATGTTGTGTTGGATTTTGTATAATCTCCTCTATCATCTCCATCCATCACATGTAGAAAATTACTCATGGTTTTGACCCAAACATTGATGGGTGAAAAAACCCCAACCTTTGGTTCCATGCCCACAAATGACTTTTGTGTCACTTCACTCTCCAAACCCTAAACCCTAGGGCTTGGATTAGCTCCAAATCTATCAAAAATAAACACTTCCTCTTAGTGAGGGAGGTACTTGCAAGAATAGGAAGTAATTCATCATCATCATCACAACTCGCAACTCGCAACACTCGCCCAACTCCTAGTGCTCACAACTGCAAAAATCCCTATAGTGTAAACTACACCTCTCTCGGAAGTGTTGATGTCACTAAAAGCATCCTACTTCTTCTTATTCCCCTGGAATTTCTTCCACTCTCTCCATAATTCCTTCCTAGCAGTTGTAGGAGAACCCGTTCTCCCATTGATCATGTTCTCTTCTTGGGCTACAAAGTCTCCCTCTAAATTTGCAAGATCCCGCTAGAACTCGACTCCCTCTAAGCCTCTAGAACTTATACCTTCTTATTTGGAACATGTACCTATACCTTTGAAGCATGCACCTACAAATGCTTCTCCACAAACCTGCCCCTAATCTGCTTGCTTCTTCTTCCCATGACCTATAGGCTTTCATGTCCACCTATATAGACCATAATCTCTAACTCCAAGCATAATACCTGTGGAGCTAGAGCCATAAGGCCTGAACCTTACCTTCCCATCCTAGAATAAGAACTCAAACCCCTTATTCTTGATCATCGAGACAGATATTACGCTATATCTAATTCCTACTACAAATAATGCATCCTATATCTGCATCACCTATCTTGTCTCCATCATGAATGACACAACTCTCAATCCTCGGATCTCTTTCTAGCTTTTGTCACCCAACACCATGTGCAACTAAGAGTCCCATTCAGCTAGAGTCTCGAAAACCTCCTGTAACCCTGTCATATTGTTTGATGCACCATTGTCCATGTACCATCCATCCTCATCGTTAGTACCTTGCAAGAAATGAGAGATCATAGCAAAGTAATCCTCCTCCAACCTCCTGGTGAGAGCATCTATCTCAGCAGAGGTGGAAGCATCAATGACCTACTTCCCTTTCTTTTGCTCTTCATATCCCATCTTCTTCTTCATCGGACATCTTGACGAAAAATGATCCATCTCGCCACAGTTGAAACACTTGACTTTACTCAAGTCCTTATTCTGCTTACGCTACATTTATGTTGCAAGTTCCATGACATCATCGAAAGCCTTCTTCTTTAGAGGAAGATCCTCGTCTCACAACTCTTCCTTAATAAATTCATCCCACAACCTATTCCAATATGAAAAATTCTCTTAGCAACGATCCCCTTGATGAAGGGCTTCCATTTCTCGGTGAACCCTTTCAAATAAATCATGACCATATCAGAATCTAAAATAGTCACACCAATGACAACAAACTCATCTTTGACCTGATACAATCTCATCAGATACAAAATTACTCCTTCACCCTAAATCATCTTGATGGACTTCAACTTATCCTCCAATACCGGTACCTAATTCTTTTTCTTATTCTGGAACAAATTCTAAAGAGCCATCCACATCTCATGTGCAGTGTTCTTCTTAGATAAATGAGGTATTAGGGGATCTTTCAGACCATCTAGGATGATCAATCTCACCCTCGTATCTAAATCCTCGTACAATTCCATATCCTTTGGGTTAGATGACTTCTTGATACCTTTCTCGACAAACTCCTAGATCTTGTTGACCTACAAAACCAACTTCATCATTTCCTTCCATGGACTATAGTCGGAAAACCCCTCCAACCTCTTCGTATACCAGAGACCAACCTACAACTTCAACATTGTAGTGAGCCCTTCACCTACAATGTTACCAACTCCCTTTTAAGTTGTACTGCATTGTGCACTCTAATTCACTGTCTTCCAAAGTAGCTTAGGCAGGCTCTCATACCATGTTGAATTTACATGACCTTGGTGTCTAGGATAGAATCTTAAAATCTCTGATGCTACCAAACCAAGAATCTCAACAAAGCTACTTTGTACAACGGAATATAAATAACAGTAAATCACACATGCATAATTATAGACAACTTTTTACAAAATATTGTACAAATATGTACAACAAACCAATCTTTGTTTTATTAAACCAACTGAATAATACAACTTTTTAGGGCTCTCATACAAGGGATAATGGCCCTCAATTATGCTCTATGTCATATCTCGTCCTACCAGTCCTTCACTTCTAATTTTCTCTCTAGTTGCCCCTTAGTCCATCAAAGGACAACACATAGAGACTCACGGAGGGATGCCCCCTATCATTGATGTAAGTCACTTCTATTCCAATGAACATGGGCTGATTCAATCTGATCTACTACGCTGGCCAATACTTGAGCTCCAATTTTCCAATCTAGCAGTCCACTAGTCCATCAATAAATTGCCCATTACACTCCAACAACTTCACCCAACCTTTAACTGTCAAGCTCTCTTTATGACTGCTTGTCAAGGTGATCCGAATTGGATCCTAAAACACTCTCTAAGTTTTCATGAATGTTTTAAATTATGTCGAAAAATTCAAGTCTTAGAAAAATCAAGCTATCAGAAGGAATCCTCGTAACAGTTGCAGTTGTGGTCAGTGTGGAGCAACGAGGACCCTCAATCAAGTGCATAGATTGTTAGCTCATGGTAACACGTGCTGGCACAAATTGGCAAAACCGGAGGCCGGATCAAGAAATGAGGGTGGTTTCTGATACGCAATTAGCGCTAAAGTGCTAATCACGTATCGCAGGGTGTCCCCCTCAGCGAAGGAAAGCCTAGAAGCGCCCAGACCCGAAATCGCTATAAAATCTAGAAAAGTAATGCATTCGGTTCCGTAGCATGGGATTCCACAAACTGGAAGGATATCGGAAGGCCTCAAGGCGGTAAGCAGTTTTGACTGAGTCCCGCCCGATGCCACACATCGAGCGACACACATCCGACATATGACAGATAAAACCACCCGTATCGGATAGGCAAACATCGTGCAACTTGTCCATCCGATATGAAGGACGATCGTAGGATCTGGGGGGCCCAGATCAATGGCTGAGATGTGTCCCAATGACTGACTGGATTTGACAAGTCAAAAAGCAAGATGATAGGGGATTTGAAGTCCGACGTGGATGATGAGTCAGTAAACGATTCGTGTTTCATGGGTGATCTTGAATCAAACGGAATTAACGGCCATTAAAATATGATTCAAGGAATTTGACACCCAGTTCGTTAGGAAACAAGTGGCCACCTCCCTGCGAGGTGTTACCCAGTGATGATGATGCAGAGGAGAGGAATTCGAATGGACAGAGGAAGGGAAACTAGAAGGTCAGGAAGCGGAGACGAATAGTCAAATAACAGATTGGCTTTAAAGTCGTGACCTGACAGAAGTAGAAAAAAAAGAGGCAACACAGAGAGGCAGAGACGAGAGTTAGCTAGACAAAGAAACCTAAAAGCAGAAAACAGAGAGTAGAGCCAAGCTAACCTGAAGGCGGCATCGAACCAGATAGAGCCAGAGAGAGTCAAAGAGTTTGTGTACTCCATAGAAGGCTTGATAGGTTCAAGCAAACTCCTCAGCATAGGCATATCATGCTACTGTGACCATCAGAGGTCGAGTTTGAGTAAGGAGAGTTTGTGCACTCCATTCCTACTGACTTTTATCTGTTTAGTGGGACTCAAATTGAACTCACTGTTGTAAAACTCTGCTTGAAAACATAATAGAGAGGCCACCACTGAGAGATGGACCAGAATACGTAGCCCAGAAGCATTGGGTGAACTCCTTATTAAAATTGTTGTGTTTACATGTTTGATTGTTATGTTTTTTTTCTCTAATTGCCTCAGTGTCTATGTATGCTCGCAATCTTATCGATCCATTGCATAAAGTAACATAGGCACATCCATGCACATGAGTGTAATACCTTTAATTCTTTGTACTGGATAAATTCTAGATCAAGTGATATCAGAGCTCTAGGTTACTAAGGTTAGACAAGCTTGTGCTGAATTTTGTTGTTGAATGCTAACAAGATCAAAGTTTAAATTAGGAGAAGGAGAGTTGGCTGAAACTAACCCGGAAATTGGAAGAATCTATTCTAGGAGGAAAATGTCAGAAGAGAATCCCTTGGAATCAGACCCCCAGTTCATGGATAGTTTTATGACCATGAGATCCATGGTGGAGGAAATGTATAGGGAATTTAAGAAAAATAGAGATGAAGATTCATCTAACTCCAAACAAGACAAAGGAGTAGAAGAATATCTCCTCCATGAACACTCTAAAGGCAAAGGGAAAGAAGAAAAATTTCTCACACCTCCTAATAGCCCTGAAAATAAAAATAAGACATCTTTGATTAAATTAGATGTTAAATTTGATTTACCAATATATGATGGAGAGTTGAATGCAAAGAAGTTGGATAATTGGATCATACAAATTGATGTTTATTGCAAATTACAGAGCATCGATTTAGACAAGAGTAAAATTCAGCTGGGTAGCCTACGCCTTGGAGGCACTGCCTTGGTATGGTGGGAAGGCAGGACACAAGCTGACATGAAGAAACATGGTAAGATTCTTTCTATCTGGAGTGAATTTGTTTCTACAATTAAAAAGAAATTCTATCCAATATCCTATATGTAGCAAGCCATGATGAGCTGGCAAACTCTTCGACAGCTAAAAGGGAAAAGTGTACAAGGTTACACCCAAGAATTTACGAAAAGAGATTTGATTCTAGGAATTTCTTTAGACTAACCTAAGACTCTGTTGAAGTATATAGGTGGTCTACTCAGTTACATGAGGCACACTATCCTCATGTTTAATCCCACTAGCATAGATGAGGTATCCATTTAGACTACATATCTAGAAGCTAGAGGTAAGAATGGGAACCTAGAAGTTGGGGGATCATCCAAACCCACTGCAAGCAAGAATAAGGAGAAAAGAAAACAGAAATGGAAAGAGAGGAAGACAAACACTATACAAAAAAGAAAGTCTTCATGCACTCACTATAAGAAGGATGGGCATGATGATGAACACTGTTGGATTCTGCATCCGGAGCTGAAACCTAAGAAATTCGAGGGCAAGAAAAAGAAGGCTGTTGCAGCTATTCAAAAGAATTTGGAGTCAGACTCAAGAGATGAAGAAACAATCGCGGCCACAGGTATAAAAGGTAAAAATTTTGAAGCATCTACTATTAATTCTGCACAATCTACTGATAATGAAGAAAATGAGAGAAAAAGACATGAGATTTTTCATATTCGAGTTATTTCCAATCATCAAAAGATTGATACTTTGTTTGATAGTGGCTCACAAGTAAGTTTTGATTTTTGAAGCAATTGTAAAGAATCTAGGATTACTAACCACACCTCACAAGAAACCATATCCATTAGGTTGGTTATGTGATAAATCAAAGCTACAAGTGACTAGACAATGTAAACTTAAGTTTTCTTTTGGGTCAGCATTTGTAGATAACGTTGAGTTAAATATAGTTTCTTTGGATATATGTGGAATTGTTTTAGGAAGTCCTTACTTGTATGATAGAAAAGTTATTTGCTATAGAGCTGAGAACAAGTATCTACTTGTTAAAGATGGAATCGAATATATTGTAAGAGCTCATAAGCTCAAGAATAATTATACTCTCACAAACTCAGGGCAGATGAAACGAACTGTAAATTCACGCAAACAATTTTTATTGATGGTTGTGAAGGAAGAGAAACCTGATAAAACCAATGTATTTGAGGGTTGTGATGCTAAACAGTAAGCTGATTTAGAAAAATTTGTATCAGAATATGATATATTGTTTCAATAACCTAAAGGTTTGCTGCCCAAAAAGGAAATAATGCATGATATTAATTTGCAGCAAGATGCTCCATTGCCTAACATCGGAATGTATAGGTTGTCCGCTTTAGAGAACACTGAAATCAAGAAGCAGGTACAAGAGCTGCTCGAGAAGGGTTTCATCAGACCTAGCACATCATGATGTGGGTCTCCAATTGTTTTGGTGAGAAAGAAAGATGGCTCGTGGAGAATGTGCATTGATTACCGAGCACTGAATAAGATAACAATCAAAAATCGTTATCCTCTTCCTCGCATAGATGATCTATTAGATCAGTTGAAAGAAGCTATTTATTTTTCCAAGTTAGACTTGCATAGTGGTTATCATCAGGGCAGAGTTACAGAACAAGATGCATGGAAGACTGCTTTCAAAACAAAGCAGGGATCGTATGAGTGGTTGGTTATGCCTTTTGTCTTAACTAATGCTCCTGCTACTTTCATGAGAGTAATGAATGATGTATTCAGACCTTTTCTTGATGATTTTGTTATTGTATATCTGGATGACATTCTTATATTCAGAAAAACATGGGAAGAACATTTAAAGCATGTTAAGTAGACTCTAGATGTTTTGAAAAGAGAAAACCTTTATGTTAAACTCTCAAAATGTGAATTTGGCAAAACATATTTAAATTATTTGGGTCATATAGTAGGAGGTGGTGAATTGAAGATATCCCTCTAAGGTTGTAG
>APFE031003427.1:0-12004 GCA_000404065.3 Pinus taeda | reverse complement strand
GCATCAATTACTGATAATAATGCTTCACTATGCCCTTTGAATTCCTTCAAAATAATTTTTCAAACCAAGCTTAAGCAATCATTTAAAAAAATATACACACCTTTTTTTTCACTTTGTAGGAGCTCGATATTGCCTCTAATGTATCTCTGTAATTTTGGATCATCCAATTATGAAATTGCGATCCGTGGTAACCCTCTATGTCCTCTTTCGAATGCCACTAGTCTGACCCCAATTGGGTTCTCGAATGAAGAGTAATGCCAAATCTCCAACAATGACTTGGTTATAGACTAATTCAGTAGAGCGAACTTGTACGACATGCCACGTGTCCCTGTTTTGACGTTTGGCTCTAAAAATATATACAAGAAACTATAGTCTGTCCTCTTTCTGTACCTTGTTACGAAATTTTAGTTTGATGCTCATAGAGAAAGTTATCATGATTTTCCCTAGGCCATCTATTTTGAATGTAATTCAGGATTCTGCACAAGGACCACCTTCCTGAGTTCATATCTCCGACAGTATAGCGCGAAAAGCTCTGAAATTCGGACCTGAGATTCAGTGCGATGTTTTCTTAAATGGCTTTTTTTTTAGCTTCTGAGACGTCGCATAAGAAATTTTATAGTGAAAATGCCACGATGACCTGTTTGGAGCAGCGAAACCCTAGAATCCAAAGCTCCGATACCAAATGTTACGAAACGAACTCAAGAAAAGATAGAAAGGATAGATCAACGCCTTAGAATTCAGCCCCTTCGATGGGGAAACCTCCTTTACATTACATAAATGAACAATTCGTGGATGATTCAAATGATAAAACCTCCTTTATATATACAGGAGTCTAAGGAGTCACAATATAGCCCAACCGACCTAACAATAATAATATAAAGCCACAAAAATAACAATAGAGGGATTCTATGGCCCCCAATAATAATAATATGGGGACAATAGGGGCACAACAATATTAATAAGGGGTACAACTACAATAGTAATGGGGTAATCACTAGTATTATAGGGACCCAACAAAATATGTATTGTAACATTGAAAGGAACATAATGAAAAATCAAGCTATTAGTCCTGGTTTTGGGATCCAGGGGAAAATCTTTGTGTATATGTGTTTTATGTGTTATGCTCTTGCATTGTTTATTTTATGTGTTTTAGAATTTGTATGTAGGTAATTTCTATATGGGGTTAAAACCTACATATATTACCATTAGTAAGAACCCAAGGGAATTTTTTGGAAACATTGTGTCAAGCTACATTATTATTTGTCATTGGGATATTATCAGGCCAGAGGAGGAAAATATCAAGAAATTTTAAAGTGAATATACACTCCCAACACTAGGTGAACATGCAGGCCCTTCACATGCATTCTCAATGCAGAAAATCACTTTGGAAGCAAGGCAATCAAAGGAGAGCAACCCAGCGAGCATTAGATATAAAATTAAGGTTCCTCATAGTCTAGGAGAGGTACAAAGCCCCAATTTTAAAGCAAACTCATATATCTTGAGAGTGGATATGGAAATAGGGAGAAATAGGAAGTGAAAACAAGAAGAGCATAACAGAAAAGAAGAAGAAGAGCATAAGAGGAAGGAAGAAGAGAAAAGGTAGAAGGAAAAAAAAAATGAGGAACAATAAGAAATGGAGATGTGGGAAAAAGGATTGAAAATGAAATAGGAAGAAGAATAAATGCTTAAGAAAGAAGAAGAAGAAAAGAAAGATGGGCTACAGGAAAATCAAAACAAATAACAACAGGATCAATGAGTTTCTCAGGAGATTCAAGAGCTTATAGTTGTTCAAGATATGGAGGTAAAACATGGGTAGTAGAAACATGATATTTATTTCATTCCCAACACACATTCAAATCATCATTTAGTCTTTGCCTCCTTTGAAAGATTTTCTAGCTTTAGGTTATGAGGGGATATTTCTCCTTTAGATGACAGCCCAGTCATGGATATTTGCAGCTTTACTTTTGATGAGCTTGAATGATATATAATGCTAGAGAGAAAGAAACATTTCCATGATGACCTCATACATCATGGTTTTTTCAATACAGAGAGGGAGACTGCCACAGACACTACGAAGAATCCATAAACCATCACCACAACCAACTTAGCCTTTGTAGGAGCTGCAAATTCTAACATAATTTTTTTGATGGAAGTGAAAAAAGCAACTAGCAAAGGACTTGACAGATACAAGACAATGGGTAGAGAAACTGCAAGCATAAAGTCAAAAGTCTTCTACACAGTTCTATTTCAAGGAATTCCAAAAATCCATATTTAGCGAGGTGTAGGCATTGGGAGACACTATGATGAATATTTATGAGGAGTTTGTCACCTTGCATAAGGCATGTGTTCCCTGGCACAACATGTAGAAGAAATCACAAGATAATGCAAAAGCTCTAAAAGTTGTCGATGTAACTATCATTGTGGTTCATGAATGAGGAATGAATTATATAGGTGCACCACCGGAACTGGTTAAGAATATAAGGCAATAATATGAGTTGGAAAAGGCGGAGCTCAAAATCCTCATGCATAACAACAAATAACTTAACACATGTATAACTAGTATTGTATCCTCTTATGCACGATTTTACAATAATGTGGATTCCTTGGTGAAAACTCATAAGATTCCCTCAATTGGCACATTCACATAGACTAAAGGAAGAAATTCAGGCATGCAAGAAGTTACAGAATACTTTGACTAGCTTAAGAAGATCTCCACCAAGCAGACTTAGAGATTGACTAGCATACTATGCAGAAGTATATTGGTGGCCCTCCTAAGATCAACACTATGTTTTTCTTATTGAAGAAGGACACTCAATCTAATACCAAAACTATCTACTTTGATACAATGGAAGCTAGAGTTTGCTTGCACCTTAAAATTATTGCAAAGTAGGAGGATATCATTGCATAATACAAAGCTTGGAACCGCTATGTAATTGAAGGTATTCAAGTTGAAGTTGTTGAGCTACAATTTCCTTAAACTCAAACTTAACATCTATTTCATCTTATTAGGCTCTAACCATTTTTGTCTCATATGGGTTTTTTCTTTTCTTTTTTTACTTTGAAATAAATGTAAATGGAAGTCCAAATAATTTAATGTGGAATATGAAAAGTGATTAGTCAATAAAAGACAAAATATGTAAGAGAGTTATGAGGGAAGTCCAAATGTCACAAAGGGAGATGAAGAGTTGTCTCATTTTTTATAAATAAACCCTCATAACTCAAGGGAATGGATTGGAACCAAAGAGGCTTGGAGACAGATTTTGAGGCCTTTGCTTCTCTTGTTAGAATAGGAAGAGTATCATTCTTTTAAGAGAAGCAAGTTTTGGCTTCATGATCCACTATTGGGGCTAGTACTACATCAAGTTAATTGTATGCTTGGGACTTTCACTTTCTTAATGAGAAGCTCTCAGAGCTGCCACATTCTCATGTATATGTTATGAATGTTGTAAGAATATCATTTATATATTTGCGATATATGTGGTGTAATTATGCTAATGTTAAGGAACTATTTTTTTAACCTTAGTATGTTCACATTGAATTTGTGTTTCTATATTATGATTTTAGCTATTACCTTGTGAACTATTTTGTAGGTTAACTAATGGTTCTTGTGTGCCTATTTTAAAATATCTATTATTACTTTCTTTTAAGGGGGTCACATTGCCCCCTTTTGATGTGAATGAACCTTTGATACATTACACTCTCAGATAAATTCATACACTTGTCATCACCAAAGTCATGCATAATTCATCTTATGTGTTTGTTGCAGCCAACGCCTACCTTTAAAACCACCACTTTTGGCAACTAGTCATGACTCGTACTCCAATTTGTGTGGGCTCCAAGTGGGAATTCACATTGAGGATACCTTATTCCCTATTTGCGGCTTTCAACACTGCAAACATGTAGTTATATAAATAGGTAGACAAATAATTGAGAAAAATAATCCTTTTCATGCATAGTTATACCCCCACAATGATAGAAGATTATTTAGGATTTACAATCTTATGAGTTTCTTTGCAAAATATATTCAATATACCTCCAACTTTTAAAATTTATTTTCATGTCCCATTATTTATTTTTTTGACATCAACCATAAAAAAGGGTCGTGTTTTGTTATATGTTGTTCCGATGATTATCACTTTGAAAGAACCTTTTTTTGAAGCCTCCTTTATTAACCTAGTTATAATTTTAGAAATTAAAAAGAATATAAAAATCAATGAGGGAACCACTTATGTAATACCCCTCCCTATTCAAGGGCATCACTTTGTCACCTAATTGATTATGATTCAGAGATAGTGAAGTAATATACATCATCACCCAAATAACAAACGTAAGTGTATAATAATAAGTCTAGTGTAAATCAATCTTACAATGTCATATGATTTCGAGAGTTTCCATTTTAATCACCATTTATCTTTGAACCCTAATCTTCAGTGAGTGAATATTTTCTTATGTGATCCCAATTGTCTTGTGGATTTCCATTCCCTCTAAAAAATCAAACTATTCGCAATAAATTTTCTTTGATAAAACATATTTCTTTATTTTTCCAATAAAGTTTGAGATAATTTTATAGATGGATTTGTATAAGGATATTGGATTTATTTTTCTAAAGGTTGTTTGCATTTCCTTTTTAGGATTAAATTGTAGAAAAGTAGTGTTATAATCTCCTGTTCTTTAAGTAGTTTTCGAAGAAATGAAAAATCCTAAGAATAATTATATAGGAAGGCCATGTGGCCATATTATCCTTTTAAAATGTCTATAAAATTTCTTTCAATTTTTCTTTTAGAACCTCTTTTTCTCTCTTATTTACAAGTCTAGTAAATGATTTGGATATCCATACTACTTAGATAATTATATAACCCATAAGGTTCCTACAAGAAATTGACTCCTTTGACAACGTCTTGTGGAACTATCATTTC
Source organism: Pinus taeda (assembly GCA_000404065.3). Classification (NCBI taxonomy): domain Eukaryota; kingdom Viridiplantae; phylum Streptophyta; class Pinopsida; order Pinales; family Pinaceae; genus Pinus; species Pinus taeda. Next base: position 7,088 of record APFE031003427.1, on the reverse strand, counting down.
CTTTGTCAATTTTCCAAAATGAGTTCATGTTGTTCCCATTATTACATATCTAAGAAAATAATTGGTATTTTCATCACTATGGTTACATCCATATGGCTCTATTCTTAAGTATCTTTTATTACTTATCTACTATGATGCTCTTATCTTTTTTCTTCCACAAGATTTACACTCAATCTTTTATCCTTGTTCAAATTTTCACACCCATCTATTACTATTGTAAAGTTTTTTTCAAGACTAACTGCATTCCACTTATTTTAAAAACCTATCATATTTTTTCTTTTGATCTCCTTCACATTAACTAGTTGACTTTCAAATTTCGACACCCATCTATTACTATTGTAAGGCATTTAGGAAGCCTACTCGAATTCCACTTATTTGAATAACCTATCATTCTTTTTCTTTTTATCTCCTTCTGATTAAGTAGTACCCTTTTCTTTTCTATTTCAAAATTTTAATTGAAATTAGATGAATGAAAATTCTCTTAAATATTAATTATAGGTTTGCAATAATCTTCAACCATGATCATAAATTCTTGCATCTTCAACAATTGAAAATTCAATTTGAATATGTTAGATGGTTTATATTGCATTAAGATTAATTTAAAGCTTAGGTCAATCCTAGGTTGGAAATTCTAATTTCCCTTAGTTTGTTATTACTCTAGGTAGGAATTAGATCTATAGGTTCATATCTAATGTACACATAATCTACTTCTTCCAAATTTCTTATAAAGTAAGTTATATAATAATTTAGTTGTACTCTTAATTCCTCCTCGAAAACATTCTAGAACTTCTATCATCATAACTAATTTATTTTGAAGGCTTATATAATACTCCATGTACAAACCCTGGATCAATGTGCCCTCTCGAATTACTATGTCTGTCATGCCTCCCATGCCAACTCAATCTAGAACACTAATGAATGAGGTTCGTTGGTGATATTGTTGATTCAACCTTGTAGATCACATTTGATATAGAGGGGAAGGCGGTGGATGGAAAAGGAATCGACATACATACCTTACTTGGGAGATGGATTCAAACATTATTAGTTAGGGTGACATTCATTCCCACATTCAAACTGCTCTATAGGTGGTTGTTCTCTATTGCATGTGCAAAGTAGTGAAGGTTGATGGCCTCGGCACTAAGTGAAGAGATTTTTCTTACATGATAGCTATCATCTCTGAACAGGGATGTGGTAGGAGAGGAGGGAAAGAAAGAGGCTATCAACGTCCCCCACCATGGAATGGCCAAGGGGTGGAAAAATTTGATGAAGATTTTCCGCGATATATTAGACACTTGGTCACATTTATGGACACGTAAGATCTTGAAGTCTAGAACTTGCTTTCTTGTTAGAGGGATCGGGAATAGGTCATGTGTGTTAGGGAAAGAAGAAATTTTGACATATATCTCAATCTAGTGGAGGCTCGCTCTACTTTAAGGGTCATGTCACGTGCTTGAGGAATTCAATCCCCTCCTCTAGGTTCCTCCAACTCGGCAAACAATTGGGATAATGGAAACTTGATTTGTCAAGGTACCAAGCCTACAAACAGTAAACATCTCGGGTTTTAGAAAAAGAAGGAAAAGGTACGAGGTTGTGCCAACACTTTCAACCATATGGAGAAGGAGAAAACTTGCTCCAACAAGTCAGTCGTTGCAAACCATCCCATAGGTGAAACCTCTGAGAAGGAGGTCAACACGAGCATAAGTGTTGTTTTTTTAGTGGGAATGACCTCCATGCTTACAAGAAGGCTATGATGACCTCTTCAAGTAAGTGTTACCAATATTTCTATGAATATCAAAGAAAAACATTCTCGAGACTTTTCTTGTGGCATTTTGTTCTCATTGCCCACTCATTTTATAATACTATTCTTTTTGCTATGGTTCTATGATGTCAAAAGTTGGTCTTAGAACTCTCAAAGAGACCACCTAGTTTCGCAGTTAAAGGTAGATTGCAAGCATGCTTTTAGGTAAGAATGTTTATGTAGAAGTGTTTATGTAGAAGACATCTCAGATACATTTTGCTAATGTTTATCCATACATATACACTATGTTACACATTATCCTAATAAAAAAATACATATCATTTCTTATAATTCACAATATCCTAAAATTTTAATAATTTAATAATAGATCAATTTAATACTCAAATACTAACTCAAATGTTATAAATTACACCACTAAAAAGAATTTAACTACAAAGTAAACCAAAAGGATAGTAAGATGCTTGCAAAGGAAATGCATACAAATTAAACACGTTGAAGAAAATACGAACTTTCTATCCTGCTGAAATATACCTATATATACCTCTATATTCTATGATACCAACACCTATCTGTAATGATATCATGAAATTTGAAACTTTAACAATCTGCTTTACTTTCGGATTTGCTGCTCTCGGAATCCAGACATACAAGTTTGGTTCGAAATAAATATTAAATAGAATGACCCCAAACATATATATATATAATGCAATCCATTTCCTTCGAAAGTGTTTTTGAGCGGAAGTGGTTCAAAATGTATCCGTGGTTACAATCAGAAACGTATATTTACATCGTTCAGCTCGCACCTTTATAGCATTGTCACCCTCTAGGACAACAACAATACAGTTTTAGGGAATGAAAAGAATTTATGCACTTAGGGAAATGAAAGAATTTATGCATTTAGGGAAATGAGTAAATAACGTTACGCAACGCGTGCAGTTAATGCATTTCAGTTAACAGGAGTGCAGTGTCACCTGATCTGCCCTTCATTTCCAGTAATGTCGCCAATCCTGCCCATCCTCCATCGATCTTGAAAAGTCAAAGAAGCAGCCGAACGGTGGTAATTGCAGTGAATATAATCAAATGGAGGAACTATGTCGAGGTGCCCCTGTAATGTAGTAAAATAAAAGGCGCAGCGGGCCGAAGATAAAGTGGGAAGAACTGCCTCGAGGAGCCCCTGTAATAAAATAAAAGGCGCAGTGGGCCGAAGATAAAGTGGGAAGAACTACCTCGAGGCGCCCCTGCAATAAAATAAAAGGCGCAGCGGGCCGAACATAAGGTTTCGCTTCACTAGTTTCGTTTTATTGGCTGTTTACCTAACGACGAAGGCCAGCAGTTTCCTTGTCAAGTTTCCATGACGCAATTCATATATTGGACGGAGCCTTAATTCATTTGATCAGTACCATTGATAATTTGAGAACAGATAATTTGCATATTTCATGGAGATCACATGATAATTGGCTGTATTTCCAAATCTCGTGGACATCACATTGGCCCGCGCTGAGATAACCTGGCACCGCCGTGATAATCCGTTTTCCTGTGATAAATGGCATATACTACACATGATAACCAGCGTATTTGATGATAACTCGCGTATCAATTGATAATGCGCGTATCATCTGATAATTCGCTTATTGAGCTCTGATAATTCGCGTATTAGTGGTGATAGGTCGCATAACGGACAGAGAAGCCAGATATTCGGTATTTTTGGTGGTCATCAACCGCAAATTGGTCGGAAAACAGTCGTGTAAACGGCAAAGTTGACCGCATGTCATGCGGTGATAACCAGCGTATCTGAGTAGTTAAGACTTGATAACCCGCGTAACGGTTGATAAATCGGATATCCTATGGTTATAGTTCGCGTATCCCTTGACAAATCGCGTATAGTGTGATTATTCGCGTATGCAAAGATAACGCGCATATCAATTCATGATAATTCGCATATTGGGTGGTTAACTTCTCACATCAACCGTGGTAATCGGCATGTTCCGCGGTGATAACCCGCGTATCGAGTGATAACTTGCATTTTAACGGATGATAATTCGCATTTTGGTGAGTCAAGTCGCGCATCAACGGTGGTAATTGTCATGTTCGGCGGTGATAAGATAGCCCGCGTGACAAAACACAAATCCAGGCGAGAAAACTTGCATATCCATGAAGATATCCAGCCCATAAACAGAGAAGAAAATTTAGTCGCATAACAGAGAAGAAGTCGGAGATAATCCATATGCCCTCGATACATCCTGATTGAACCACAGGCGGAAAAGAATGCCAGATCCGGAGGCGGAGGCGGAGGCGGAGGCGGCGGAGGAGGAGGATGAGGATCCATGATAACAATTTATATTTTTAATGAGGAGTTATCTTGGGCTTTGCTTGATTCATATTTATATTGATAGAACGGGAGGCAGAGGAGGATAAATAATAACAATTATGCGATGGAGTTTTGCTTCATTAAAAGTTCACAGACTGTAGAAGTTGCAGACATTGCAGGGCTGTAACCAAATTGGCAAATAATCGAGAAGAAGCTGGATGCTTTTAGATACGGCACGAGGAGAGTGGTTGTATACTTATTTTCGGGAAATCCAAAGACCGGTGAGTTTGGTATATCATTTTTTATGCTTTCCATTAAGTTGACAAGTTCTCACAACATTTTCACAAAATTGGAATCCATTGTTTCTGTTATGAGATCTATTGTGAGTGTTTCAATTGTTTTTCTCGAGACCTTCTTATTTCTTTTAAACTTTCCGCCTTTTTGTTCATTTGATGTTGTGCTCGCATGTCTCATACTCTTACACATATATAAAACTAGACAATCCATTTATATCTTTCTTGTGTCTCGCTACAGGTTAACTCTTCAACATTTTCACAAAATTGGAATCCATTGTTTCTGTTATCAGATCTATCGTGAGTCTTTCAATGGACTGTTTCAGTTCAATATTATATGTTAAATAAGTTTTCTTTTTTAATGAATCAGTACACTTTTATTATTATAATTTTATAAAGGTGAGAATAAATTGGAAAATCCTATCCGATATGGTAGAATGAATTTTTTTGTGGTAAATTTTAATAAATGAGTTTTATTACTTAAAACTTCACAATTAATATTATATATATATTATTATAATGAATTGATTAATAATGAGATATATGATTATTAATTAGATATATTTTGCCAACAAATGGCCGCAACTCCATCTTTAGATTCAAGGGTGTTAAGGGTAGTTTTTAGGTAACTACTGGACACTCATGAGGGTAGTTTTGGGGTATCCACACTGCACTCTCAATAGATCTCCACCTCATTTGAACCCTATCCTATCTAAAACGGCTCTGTAGCACCACACAACCCAAATCTTCATTCCAATGGTTCAATCATTCCATTTCCCAACATTAGGTACTCTTGATGTCAAGTTACAAGGTTTTTTTTTTCTTTTTTCTTCTGTAGGTATGGGTTGCCTAGCTTTCCTTTTATACAAACTACAAGGATTTAATCTTAAAATAAAGATTATTGTGCACTAACAACAACAACTAACCCCGTCCCCTTCCTTTCTGCAATGGCTACCCACTAGTAAGTTTACATGATGAATTATTTGAGAGTAAATCTTTAGTTTTGAGTTTATCATTATTTGCTTTTAGATAAATTCTCCTTACCCATATTCTTTCACGGTGTAGCTCGCAAGTTCTTGTTTGTCAAAGGTTTTAGCAAGAAAGTTCACTTATGAGAGTAATTTTGTAATGAGAATACTTCTCTTTGTTTTGTGCACTTCCCTCTTCAATTTTGCGAGGAACTAATTGGTCCTTTTTGGGTTTTCCATGGATGCAAGGGCTAGTTTCTGCAGCTAGAAAATCTGGCCAGTGTAGCAAGCACTGCAAGCTTCTTGGGTTATTCATGACATGCTTCTCTTCGATTCTATAGGTGTTCATTTAATATTTACTATTATTATCTGTTAGTTGACAATTATGCGACAAAGCCTTGGGTTTAGGGAAATACTCTCCTTTATAGGATATGGGCTTTTGAAATTTTCTTGCTAATTACACATAGACATGCTAAATAGGTGGTGCAGTGCCGCACTAAGGAACCCAGTTATAGAGGAAGTTTGTAGCTTTGATTTTTTATCTTTGTTCCAAATTTAATGGAAATGTTTGACCATGGCTATACTGCAAGTAGCAACCTTTCGGAGACTTATTATTTGCAATTTTGTGTTATTTATTTAATGCAAGGGTTTCTTTTATGATACTACTATTTGTGAAAAAGAAATTGATTATTGTTGTCCAATTAGAAACAAGGTATTACTCTTACAAAACCTTCTTTAATTTTCCATGAGGCAACTTGATTATTTCTCTTGATTGTATCTCTTGTATTAGTTTTCTTTTGTAAAATTTGGTTCAATGCCCAGCTACAAGGTTCTTTGTCTCACATTACCCCTCTAGTGTAGCATGGACTACTCAAGACCCTAGGAATGCTTGTTAGGTTGTTGGGTTTTCGCAGCTAGGCCATACGACTAACATGGGTCTTTATGTTTTTGTTATTTAATTTCATGGAAAAGTTTCACCACTGCAGTTTTCCCTCTATCTCACAAAGACTTATTTATAATATTTTTCTTATAATACAATTACAATTTCGGGAGAAAGAGTTTTCTTTTTTTCTTGAAGTATATATATATATATTATAATATATAGTATTTAATATCGACCTTAACGAAGTAGTTGCCAAGAAAAAGATAATTACTTAACCAAATCTTTATCTACTTTACTGTTAATTCTTCCTATAGAGGAAACAAAAAAATTTCATCATTACTTCAAAATTTTATTATTTCATTAGTAATTTCATTAGTAACATATATAGACCATATCTTTCATAATAGAACTAATGATAGTTTATCTTTCAATTATACTTATTTGTATAAGTTCAACCCATCATGGAATTAAACTGGGATGAAGACTCCTCCAGCCAACCAGTGAGCTTGGAAATTACATCTAGATCTCCCCCAGAGCCTTTTTAATTTCCAGAGTAGTTGTCTCATAATATTTTGTTCTTAGTCCTCAAGAATCCATCTCACAACTTAGAAACTTTCTTCCACTGAACACCATGCAACAACATCCTATTTAACCTTGGCATTGCCCTTCTCAAGATTTCCTCTCTCCTTTAGTTGCCTATCTTCTCATTTTTAGTCTCTAGTCTCTATAGGAGGAAGAAGTAACTATCTTAGCTACTTGGAAATTAAAGATTCTCTTCTCGTTCCTAAAGTTTCATTGCTAGACTTTCACCATGTCTAGAATATACCACGTCTTGAATCTTAAAAGTAAATATTATATATTTAAGAAATATTTTAAT
>APFE031003423.1:126455-160504 GCA_000404065.3 Pinus taeda | reverse complement strand
TAACATCCCCATATTATGGTCAAAATGGCTTGCAATGGTGATGCATTGCTTGATACAAATTGATTTCATCAAGAAGGGTTTAGAATTTAATATCCTATCAAGTTTCTTCGAAACTCTAGCCCAAATCTCTTATTATTCCAAGTGGAAGATATTTTGGATGGGATAATATCCAAAATACTAGTTTCTACCAAATTTCTAATAAAATATGTCAAGAGAGGCTCAAGTTCAGCAATCATGTCTCATAAATATGATGCTCCTAAAGTCAAATTCCAGTCCCTCCTATGATAAATCCATTTTGAACATTACCCAATTTGAAAAATATATCTCAACGGTCCATCCTATCCGTATAAAGAACCATAAACATTCCACGATGTAATGTCTTTCCTTATATCCAAAAAGAGAAGGGAGGTGTATAGTCCAATAGAAAATGCACAAGAATTTATTACATTTATTTGCATTTCCCACCCAATCTCCCAATGGAATCAATAAAACAAAAATTCAATTTTCTAAGTAGCTTAGTGAGTTGATGAACGATATCCTACCCATCTACCACTATCTCTTGTAAACATAATAATAGAAGATTTGATATTGTCAACTAGTTTATTTGAAAATAATTTGAAACCCTTGAAAATATGACATTTTTTCTAAGAGAAGGATATTTATTTCACACACTTTACTTCCTAGGATGCTTATTTCAAAGTCACAAACATAAAAGAATTCCTTCCCCTTTGATTTATTTTGGGTATTTTCTCTTCTGAAAATCTTAATCCAGGTGCCACCTTTCCTATAAAATCAATTGTTCCTTTGCTTCTTTGTCTTAAAATTGTAATTCACTAATTCCAATGGAATGGAGTCCCACGTGCCCTTTCCATCTAGAGAGTGGTTGAGATTAGGGTTTGTAGTAGAACATTTTGAAGCTTGAATAGTACCTACACCCTCTACAATTCTTGGTATAAGAGGTGATGAATTGAGTTTTTTACACCAAACAAGATAGGTAGGAAATAACTTAGGTACTTTGGTTCTTAAGATCCAACTTCATTTATGAAAGTACAAAAAATATTTTATTCCAAGGAAATACTCTTATTCATACATTGAGACTAATAAGTCTTGCCCAAAATTGCCTTGTTATCCTTGTTGTTATTGACTACATCCTAGTTAGCTTTTTAAAACTATCCAATGCCTACGTTCTAAGCATTTTATATCAAAATCCTTATTTGAAGGTCCTTTAAGGTCACTTGAACCCCTACATATTCTTTCCTACATGTAATCTTGGATATTTTCAGTTCTAATGTCTCCAAACCTCTTGGGTTCTTCCTTGAAGCCCAAATCTTCTACATACTTGGATAATTGAATTTTGCAACAAGGTTCCCATAATAATGCCAACATATATAATTGAAATATATCCCCTCATACTCTAGATTGAGATGAAAAATATCAACTCCTATTCTAGTATCCATTGAATCTATTAGACCTTCACTCACCTCCAACCCTTCCAATATTGTAGCTATGCCATAATACTTGGTCTCTTGAACATATAAGTATACTTTGTAAAAATAAATAAATAAAAAATTCACTAAACTATTACCCTTTTTTTAACACCCCCTTGCACCACAAAATAAAGGAGAATCCTAGAATATGAACCCATACCAGGAGAATTTCCACATTAATTGATTGATAATCAAAGTCTATATGCCATTTCTTTGAGAATAAGAATTGAGATCCCCACTTCCAGTGTTGGTGCAATATTTTTTTGTAACCATCCTTCTACAAATATTAGGGTAAATGGAGAGGATTCCACCATTGGCTAAAAGATGAGTTTATTCCAATTCTTAAACTCCTCACTACTCATTCACTTTCTATGAAAACATCTTATCAGTGCCTAATCCCCCATTTCCATTATGTCATTAAGTTTAGTTTTACCACTTAGGTTTAGGATGATGACCTCGTATGACTTTTTGACACATTTACACCTCCTTGGATTTCCTGGGCCCTCTTAAGAATGAGGCCTACTACCCACAAATCCAAGGATTGGACACTACTCAATGGGTTCAAATCCAACATAGACCTAACAAAACCAAAACAGGGAAAACAATCCTGCCAACCACTAGCACAATTATGAAGGAAATCACTTTCTCAAATAGCCTAATTCAATTATTATTACTATTATTATCCAATTTTAAGGTCACGGCCAAGCCAAAAACCAAATTGGTGTATGAGACCCCTTTGTTTGTGGGATAAAGGACCCACCTCCATGCAACGATTTGACTGCTAAGTCTACGAAGGCATACATACTCTACCCACTCTAGTTTTGAACCTATGACCTCTTAGGAGGAAAGACATATTCTTAACCATTAGGCCCACTCAAGCTATATCAATAACCCCCTTGTTTGTGGGACAAGGGACCCACCTCCGCGCAACAATTTGACTGCTAAGTCTACGAAGGCATGTATACTTGGCATACATACTCTACCCCCTCTAGTTTTTGAACCTGTGACCTCTTAGGAGGAAACACATGCTCTTAACCGTTAGGCCCATATTCATATCATACTTGTAGTGAAATAACCCACAATCCTCCTATAAACATGTTTACAAAGTTGACGGAACTCTATAATTAAGTTCATAACTCCAATGTTGGGGTGATACACTGGATTGATTATTTAGAATTCCCATCACCCTATTCTTCACTAGTCTTAAGTTTCTATAACCTTATGCAGCATTTCCAAAATCATGATGATGACCACCTCTAGGGGCCGAGACTCTAAATGGTTTAGATTTTTAGAATCCCACAATACATAAAAATGACCTACAACTAGACCTAACCAAATTACTTGACCTTCTAATGGATCATCATTTTCACATACAAAATAAATCAAATTAAACTCCATTTAAGAATATCCCTATATATACTTCTACACTAAATTCAAATTCCCTGATAAAAACCTTTAATTTTGTCAATTAGTTTGATGAAATTTCCATCGTTCGTTTAAGTTTTAAAAGCCAATAACCAGAAATAACCCTTCTCTATTTAAAAATAAAAATTTAGATATTCAATTTTTTTAACCAAAATTTTACTTGATAATAAATACTTCAAACATTATAATAGTAAATAAAAAATTCATCCATTAAATATATGGAGGAGAATAGGCCCATCCTTAGTGAAAATCCTAAACTCTAAACTATAAAATAAATTTTAAGTATAACATTCTTATCAAATTCATAAAATTATACATCTCTTTTGATTTAGGTAAATAATAGTATAACAAGAACCGCTGTGAAGCAACAAGTCCCTATCGGCAGTCCAACAACATCTTTGGACAACGGTTTCTATGGACAGCGGTTGCCAATTAGTCTAGCAACACCGGCAGTCCAGAAACATCTTTGGACAACATTTCTATGGACAGTGGTTGCCAATCAATCCAGCAAGGCCAACAACATCTGTGGGCAACAGTCCAGCAAGACCAACAACATCTGTGGACAGCGATTTCTAGTTTCTATTTCACAAGTATGATCTTGATATAGGATGCCTCTTATTTTTAAGAACAACAGTCCTTGCTTGAATTACAAGTATGATGCATTGTATATAGATTGATATGCTTTCTGCTCCTTGTTTCCCTCTGTAATTGATATATAGAATCTGATGAAAATTTCATAACCCATTACATGTTATCCAAGTATTATAAATCCTCTAGAAGCTCCCTATAGAAAATATCAGTACCCACGGATTTGTTATTTTGTTATCCGGTGTGATGGTCCCTATATCGAGAGAACACAGAACGCGTAACCTCGACCGCTAGGGAGGTAGAACCCATGATTGATAAGGTTCAACCCATGGTCTGTCCTAATGATGGATTAATGTGGCTTACTTCACCTTATGTTCCTAGCAAATTCATAGATACACCTAGCCATTCAACATACTAATTCATTCATGCTAATGAAACCTTATGAATAGATAGAGATGTGGGTAGTTCCAAATAAAGAGAATATAATCGATTGCTCCTCTGGTTGTTGATGCCTTGATTTATGGTTGACTCTTTCGATTTTGCAGTTCACAAGATCTGTTTATTCGTTATTGAGTGGTTGGTGTAATATTTGTTTAGCTTCGGGCTAACTGAAGAAAGCAGTTGTGATAGCAATGGAAAGTAACTCTTTCCACCAATTTCCCCTTCCTCTATTCCCTCCTTGATGATGCTAAATGAGCAAGCATTTTGACTATGTACATGGAGATGTGCTTGATATAACTGATTTCTATAAGTTCAAACACCACTGGAGGAACCAAAGAATCCCTGTCTTTTGAAAGACCATATCCGTCATTAGGGAAACATTTGTTGCTATCATGATAAAGTTACACGTGGGCACTTGGTATATGAAATGAAAGGCTAACATGAAAACAAGTTTGGCCTGCATGAGGAAAACAAGTGTGACATGTATGAGGATGCAATTGCAAAACAGGTGGCCTGGATGAATATGCAAGTGGCGAGCAGAGCTCTTTGGCTTCAGAGGCTGGTCGAGCATGCATGTAGATGTCCATACCTGGATAGGACAACTGGTCAGGAGATGGGCACATAAAAATTTATTTAATGTTTAATTAAATTAAATTATATAAAATTGTTCATTAATTTTTTTTTAACACGAAGCATGACAGATTTATTACATGTGATGTGGAGCATGGTGCATGTATTACATGTGTTAATTTTGAGGTAATATCTGGATCAAGGCACATGTATTACATTTGTTGACTCTAAACAAATATCATCTTGCTAGGTTATAAGTACTCTTCAAGCCCATTATCCATACAAGAATAACATATTCTTCTTGGAAAAGTCTCAAGATTGCATGGAAATGTGCAAAGATTTGGGAGAGCTTTCTATATTTGTTGAATATTCAACTGGAATTTTAATGGACAACAGTTAATTGTTATGATTATTTACACAAGCAAATGCAGTTTCTAGCAGCAATTATTGATTGCTTTATTATGAAAATTCTGGCACAATTCTGGTGCAAGACATCTTGACTGAGTGGTTAGTTAGACTTTAGTGACAGGGCGTTGGTGCATACGACATGATTGTGTGCAGGGAACTTAGCAAGCATGTACCATGAACAAGGCCAAATGTAATTTGATTAGTAACAGGGGACTTGTGCAAAATATAATTGGAGATTTCAAGATGTGGTTTTGCATATGGTACATTGGTTTCTTCAGTTTTTAGGGATTATGCTGTATTGGATAACCTATTTCTCGTTTTGATTTTATGCTTGGCTTGTAATTGCAGTCTTGTCTTAATGCCAACTTAATGCACAAATATGATCAGTGTAGTTGCCAATTTTTATAACACAACCATAGTTGTAACAACAGGTTTGTTTGCCTCGTACAGTAATTTAGCAATAATCTACGAACAGGTGATAAATAAAGACTGGCTCATACAATGATTTAGCAATAATCTACGAAAAGCAGGTGAAAAATAAAGGTGCATGTAAGATCTGTTTTATAATTTAAGAAATTGATATTGGTAGGGGAATTATGAAAAAGCTATTCCTTGCTATAATGAAGTTCTTCAGATAGATCCAATGGCAGTCCAACATCTCTCACCTCTTCTATGGGATTGATAGTAAGCTAGTGTGTTATCGAATTCCAAATAGGCCTATTAATTATGATACGACATTACAGAGCTAGTAATAAGGTATAAGTTTAGATATCGACATTACAGAGCTAGTAATAAGGTATAAGTTTAGATATCAAAATACGCTTAGTTAGGATAATCATAGTAGGATAATCATAGTAGCAACTTTGATTAGAGTTATACGAGGCATTATGATTCAAGCAAGCATATTGTTCTCCGTTTTGTTACTAATAGTAATAGGTTAAATAGTCATTACTTACAGTATTAGTACTGTTAAGGTTATGATTACTAATAGTAATAGGTTAGATAGTCATTACTTATAGTATTAGTACTATAAAGGTTATTAATCAAATAGTAATAGGTTAGATAGTCATTACTTACAGTATTAGTACTGTTAAGGTTACTATTACTAATAGTAATAAGTTAGATAGTCATTACTAGGTTAGATAGTCATTACTTATGGTATTAGTACTATAAAGGTTATGATGATTAAAGCCTAGTAACCTGAACAAAGCTCGTTATAAGGTACTAATCATAATTAACTAAGAATTAACTAACATGATATAAGCTATAACAGGTATGGTTAATGTATTGTAACAGGATAAGCACTACCCATTAGAATTACATACTAGTACATAAAGTTGGACATGTATTCATTACATATAATAGGCAGGGGCTAATCTCATCATGAACATGATCTCACCTCATTTACGTAACTATTAGATATGTTTGTTCCAATGTGTTGCCTCATTTACGTAACTATTAGATATGTTTGTTCCACTGTGTTGTCTACAAGCATGAGTGTACGAATAGGAATAGAAGTAGTTAAAAGAAATTAACTCAGTAGAGTTTTTATACCATCACTGTCACTAGTTGCTTCCAGGGTATTGGATGCATCTCGAATGGGGCCTTCATACCTTGCATATCGGCTGAAGGCTTCTTTGATAACTTCCAATGGGGCCTTCATACCTTGCATATCGGCTGAAGGCTGCTTTGATAACTGGAAAGGAAGCCTCTTCATTGACACTGCTTTCCTCAGGTGCTTTTCGGTGTCATGCACACAACCAACTTGTTGCTCAGGTGCTTTCAGGTGCTTTTTGGTGTCATGCACACAACCAACTTGTTGCTCAGGTGCTTTTCGGTGTCATGCACACAACCAACTTGTTGCTCAGGTGCTTTTCGGTGTCATGCACACAACCAACTTGTCTCTAGAGAGAAGAGAGTGTGGTTGCACATGCACTATGCATGCACTCACTCACCACTTGGCAAGCAACTCACCACTTGGTTAGTTGTTGGTTGTGTGCTAGAGAGAACAGAGTGTGGCTGCACATGCACTATGCATGCACTCACTCACCACTTGGCAATCAACTCACCACTTGGTTAGTTGTTGGTTGTGTGCTAGAGAGAACAGAGTGTGGCTGCACATGCAATCAACCACTTGGCAATCAACTCACCACTTGGTCAGTTGTTGGTTGTGTGTTAGAGAGAACAGAGTGTGGCTGCACATGCAATCAATCACTTGGCAATCAATCACTTGGCAATCAATCACTTGGCAATCAACGATGAGACACTCTATCATAACATAACATATATTATAACATATATTATGATAACATACATAAGAATGGTGGACTAAATAGCATAGAATTTAATACCGCTAAATTAATGCTAACATTAATTTACATTTTGAAAATATGAACCAATTTAATATTAGTTTAACATTAATTTACATTCTGAAAATATGAACCAAACAAATTCAATTTAATATATAGTTTTTGCCTCTTTAGCTCGGGAATATGCCAAATAAAATGATCAAATAAAATAAAATGATCAAAAACAAATTCAACTTAATATATAGTTTTTGCCTCTTCAGCTCGGGAAGATGCCAAATAAAATGATCACAAACAAATTCAACTTAATATATAGTTTTTGTAACATACCCCGGTAACCTCGCATGTAAAAGTAGGGAGTTAAAAGTTTTTTATACAAATTACCACAAGTAATTATCCAGATCACAACTCCACGATTCAACATTGACCATTAGATATAATATTCATTAATACATCAAGTAAATTGCCATCAAAGACAGTAAGTTGCATAACCATTGCATAACCTTTAACCACCACTGTGTAGTGTAATAACACAAACTGTCTCATGAATCCTTGCATCCATTTCATGATTTCCATAAACATATTAATTAATCTCATACTTGGGCAATATGATCATGCCATCAAATAAAGAACCATCAACATCAAGGATTCATCATCATCAAACTGACACAAAAGGCAATCACACCATTGAACACCAATATACCCTGGAAACCCCGTAGGGTGAAAACCAGCAAACGTTTATTTTTATTATTAAACGCTCGTGAGGGTTTTCACCCCTCACTCAATGGCTCATAAGGGATTCCATCCCTTAACCATTGTTATGAGATCATTACAATGAATTATCATTAAGTTATTACATAACTAGCTAAAAGCTAATACATTTTCCATGAAACCCTTTCCTTACATACCGCCACATGCAACATTCCTTGTGGCATGATTGTTCCATCAATGGATGATTCTGCAACTCTAACTCATCTACATGGCCCATTAATTATTTTCCTGCCACAATGTTAAACATCACTTTTGCTTGGCACCAACTGCCATCGTTTCCTGCCAACGCTGTCATCAACAAGCTTTGACAACAAGATTAGATACCATATTAATGAATCAATAATCAACCTCTAAAAGAGATCTTTCAACATCTACTCATCTGCATGAGCAAGCATAACATACTAATTAACGAGTGCATATTTCAAGTAAATTCTTATTCTACTTTTCACAATGCTTATTCACACTAATGCATATTTCTCTTTAAGGGAACTAACCATTAGTTTACAAGTCCATGTCTCCCTTGAAAACATATAAAAAATTAGATTACAAGTCCATGTTCTCATTATCAACATTGACATCATGATTACATTTATCAATAATCATATTAACTAGCACTGCACATATTCTTAAAGGGCACAAGCACTAAGGCTTTCCTTTGAAGGGACTAACTAAAATATCAGTCATAATCTTCTTGCATGAAAATTTACATAAACTTTGTCAAAAGAACTAGTCCCTTAGCTATCACTTTTGATGCATGCGAATATATATCCTTTCTAAAGAAAGCTAACACAAATCCCGTGTGCATACACATCTCATTCAACAAGAAGCTAAGATAATAGTTATGTGAGCATAATAGTAATCACCTATCATTTTCCTAAAGAAATATGGCCCAATAGTTCTTCTAGCCATACAAATAATATATCTTTAGAACACATTGACTATTCTTTACGCATCCAGTAGCTTATCATAAGATCCATCATAAGGGCCCTCCTTGAAAGTATGGAGCACATAATCCCTTTTCTAGAATTCTATCAACATTTCATGTAAACAATTACATAACTCTTTCTTAAGGGAAGTCATTATAACCTCATTTCTCTATCTTCCTATATGTAAGTTTCTCATGCTTCCCTTCCAAGAAATTATTCTAGATACCCATCTTTATGCTTAAAATCAAGATACAAAAACAAGGTTATCTTACCCTTTATGCATCAAAATCAAGAAGGCAACACAACTCATCTAACAAGACAATCTTTCAAGAGATTATATTTTTCAAGAAAGTTAACATCGATATTATTTTCAAGAAAATCAACATAATACTTTCTCATGTCTAAGTGAAATAATAGACTACTTAGACCAGCCCTTATCTTTCCACCTAAATTCCCAATTTAATCTAGTCATAAGCACAAATACTGAGCTTTTCCAGGGAACGCCATGAGACATTGAAGACGTGAATTATGGGAACCAACACACAGGATCACTACCTCGGGAACTTTGCGAGATTCGAACGTAAGACGTAGTGACCAGGAAAACATTCTAAAATAAAATGTAAGAACATGAGACCAACTCAAGATATAGCATTGATAAATAGAATTGATAACCATCAGATGTTATTCCGCTCAATTGATCAAGACAATCTGCAGTCTTTACCACTGCTCAATTGATCAAGACAATCTGCAGTCTTTACCACTTAGACTGCCTAAATGCGGCGACTGCCTCTAAATGATTCAGTTTTATACACTTAAAAGTACTTGAATTGACTCTTTCCTTAAAATAACTACGCATTTACGATAGCTTTGAGTTTGGATCTCATTTTTAATAATCAGAGAGTTTAATAAGAGACGTTTTCTTTAAAGCATGCAAATAATTCTTTTCTTTAAAGCATATTGTAACTTCAACTCAAAGCCAGCAAAGAAATCAAACGTTTTGACATCTACGGTATCTATCATAGCTGAGCTTATGCAAGAATTATCCCTTTCCCTTTAAAAAATTGCAGAATAATATCAAAGGCTTTAGAGAATTGAGTTACGAATGTGCACCTTTTTCACAGACTTACTGGTGAGCTTCTTGGCAAAAATATTCAATAATTTCTTCTGCCTCCTTCGCATGATGAGCTGCTTCTGGGTCCATTCCAGAAACCGATCGGCTTTGCCTAAAGCAAAGCAGGGGTTTAGCACCAGTCTTTCTTGAAGAAAATAGCGAGGACGTGGCTCCGACTGTAATTGCTTTTGTTTTCGAAGTGTATTTCATTGCTTAATGAGAATGTGCAAATCTTTTGGGCGCTGCAAAACCTGCGCATAGTAAATGCTGGTTCGCCTCAGCATTCTTTGCATCCGTCACACATCAAAAGTCAATTACCTTATGCTCTCCAATACCATGGCAGAGAATAAAATTTCTGAACTAAAGATCCAGGGAAGCCATCCAATATCTTTAATACTGTGCATCACTCTGCCATTAGAAATCGATCAACCTCTACCAAGCAATTGCAGGGCAGAGAACATAAATTCTCCGCTAAGCATTCAGGGAAAACGCAAATTCTTGAGAACCATTGTTCAAGATTCGCTGAGGAACAATCTTGGGTGAACTACCATGTTGCTGCTTCTTCACCTTCAACTTCTGAAATGATCATGCAAATTGGCATTCTGCAAAGAAGTCTGAGAAAATTCAGGTTCCGCCCTCCATGATGAAGACCACCCCAGGCAGTTAGTTGGGGTCTCAGCGCTGATCCACCGTTTCTTGATTTCAGTTTTTACAACTAACAAGAATTAGTTCAATAACTAATTCATAACATGAAATTACTTTTACGCATGGTTAAATGTAATAGGGATATTACAGTTTTTGCCTCTTCAACTCGAGAAGATGCCAAATAAAATGATCAAATAAAATAAAATGATCAAATAAAATACAATATGGTCAATACAATACAAATTCAACTTAATATAGTTTTTGCCTCTTCAGCTCTAGAAAATGCCAAATAAAATGATCAAATAAAATACAGTATGGTCAATACAATGCAATGTTAAAAAGTTTAGGTTAATTGTAACAGGAAGTACGCGAAGTAATGCTTAAATAATTGCTTCGGATTACTGTAGTCCCATAATACAATATGGTCAATACAATACAAATTCAACTTAATATAGTTTTTGCCTCTTCAGCTAGAGAAGATGCCAAATAAAATGATCAAATAAAATACAGTATGGTCAATACAATGCAATGTTAAAAAGTTTAGGTTAATTGTAACACGAAGTACGGGAAGTAATGCTTAAATAATTGCTTTGGATTACTATAGTCCCATATGTTAAAAAGTTTAAGTTAATTGTAAAACGAAGTACTTGAAAAAATTTAAATTAATTGTAACGTGAAGTACCCGAAGTAATGCTTAAATAATTGCTTCCAATTACTATAGTCCCATGCTTAAATAATTACTTCCAATTACTATAGTCCCATGCCATTGCCAAAGACTAATAAAATATATTAAAAAATCATAATAAAAATGAAATTCAAACTTTATAAAAAAATTGCTAGTTTGATCCATAAATGAATAAAATAAAATATTTAACAAAACTATAAGCGACACCATTCCATATTAGTGTGAGGTGCATTATGTTTAATTATTTTATACTATCGGTAAAATGATCATGAAAAATATATGGCATATGTTGTAATTCATAAACATTAGGTAAACGTGTAATTATAAACGAAAACGAATGGAAATAATGATTCCATTCGTAAACTAAAAGCATTGATTTCACAACGAGAAATATAATGTTTGGCAAGACCACCCTTGTATGTATGGAACCCAAGTTTGTATAATACTTTTTCTTTCTTTGATTAATTTAAAAAAAAACTAAAATGATGCTTATACTTTTTCTTTCTTTGATTAATCTAAAAAAAACTAAAATGATGCTTAGTTTTCCTAGAATGAAGTTAACTTAAGATTCATCAGATAATTATCGTTTTTTGTTATTAGAGGTTTTAGTGAATTAAACTCATATTATAATTATTTTAGATTTATCTTAATTTGGATTTTAATTAAGTGTTTGAGGAAATCAAATTATTTTTAATTCTAAAAAAGGTTTGCACTTCAGAATTTGATCATTTTGATGTTTCTGGATTAAGAAACGGATCTAGACTAGTTTAATTACTAATAATTGATATATAATTATTACTAATTTTATTTTCCTTTTTAATGTAATTTCAATGTGTCTCAAAATGATTAATGATTATAATTATTAATTCTATTTTTATATTTTATATTTTTTTAATTCTATTTTATTTTTATTGTTATTATTTATCTAATTTGAACTAAGTGAGAATGTTTACACTATACCATAACATAATTTACAAGCATCTCTTCCATACTCGGCTTTCAAGAGTTCCTCTCGATGCAATAATACATTTAGAATGATTTTTTAATAATTATTAAATTTATAAAACAAAAACTTTAAATATATTTTTGTTTTTTTAATTATTATTTAAAAAATATGTATATTTTTCTCGTGGTTTGTCCCTTTTTATCAATAAAGATATTAGTTTTATCAATAAAGAAATTAGTGATGAAATCATAATTTGTTAATCATATGAGTTTGATGTCTAAAATGAAAGTTAATATATACATGTGTTTTGCTTCAGACACCTAGACACCTGGACTATCTGACCACCAAATAGCTAAGATATTTTGACAATAAAAAAATTAACAAAAAAAATCACTTGAAAAACAATAGTTGTTTGGCCAAATTAATGTCTTTAAATTGTCTATCATAGATTGTCAACCAGGGTACGTATACTAATGAAGTACAGGTGCACGATATGTGCCAAAAGTTATTTGTTTTGTTGTTATGTTCTTTTTAGGGTCTAAACGTAAGATTAGTATGGAGATGGTGTTGTTAATTATATTAATGTCTCAATCCCTAAAGTTATTAGCTAATTTATTAGGAGTTATTCTCTATTGAATCAATTTATGGATGATATGAGAGTGATTTTAAATTCTACTTGTGTTAGACTATTTTTGGATTTTTGTCTTGAATTTTTATGTTGCAACTCTAATTTACTAAGTGCAAGAGAAATCTATTCTATCAAACTGTAAAAGAATACTATCTGAATTCAATTGTTAAGGAGAAGGCTCTCACTCTTTTACTTATTTAATTTCATCCAAACAAGATATTCCGAACAACAACTATACTATGAAGTAAACACAGTTGGACTACACTAAATAAAAAAGAAAATGAAATAACCATGATGTACTAGATAAAAAGCAATTCAAATTGCAGATTAAACTAGGTATAAAGCAAAGGGAAGTGCTCATGCATATAATGATTCACTGGCGAACTCATCATACTGCATTTCTTCACACAAAAACAGAGTATTCAAGGAATGAAAAGAAATCTAATTGCAATTGGTTAAAGACCTGTCACTGGTCGTAGGGGCCCCCCACGGATCAGTCCATAATCTCCAATCAACGCAACACATACAAACATCAAACCAAGTCTATTACTTGCAAAACTAAACTCAACAAAATATTTCAAAAATTACATCATACAGCATGCATCAAATCACAATGCGGCCATAGTTTTTATAATAAGTCTTTGGCATAACAACATGAGCATTTTAAGCCTAATTATCTTTATTTCAACTAAATTATATCGCTAAACCTTTGATTTTCTATTCTGAAAGCAAATCGATAAGGTTTTGATGAAACTTGTATTCTGTTCCGGCGACAATCCTGTAGTTGACTTTGGGGTTTGACCGTGATATCCTGTGATCATCTTGATGAACTGGTTCAAGGGGATAGTAAGGGATCCACTAGGCAACAATTCCTTATCCATTTGTATCCTTCATCGTTGAGCTGGAGCTTCTGAACCTTGCAAACAATGGAGGCAGCTGCAGAAATCTAGATTAGCTACAGAAATAGACCAATTATGTAGCCAAATGCATTCTTTAACAAAACAATAAGGTATATAGTCAAACATGAAGAAGAAGACATGTTATTTCTCACCTTTAACAAAACCTTGTGTCTATGGAATTATTTAGGTGATATATATAGGAAAAGAGAGGAAATATAGGCAAAAAGGAATGTCAAGGTAAGACAATCTTTGGACTCTACATTCCCCCAGGCTGGAGGTTTTATATGTCCTCATACACTTCATCATTTTCAGTCACTTGTGCCTTCTATTCATCACCTCAAAGTTTCACTTTTCTCTTATTTTTGCAATCTACTGGCATCCTAGGTTTTCTCATGATAATTTTGTATTTTACGCTGATAATCTCTCTTTGCATTGTCCTATTTTCCTTCTTCATATTTTTATTCTTTTTATTCCACAAACTCAAATGAAGGATGAGATTGTCACTTTTTGCAATCTGGATCTCACTTTGTGCCTTCAATGCTTGATTCTCATTCTTGAGATACATGTTCAATGTTTCTAACTCAAAAATCTCTTGCTTTAAAATGTTTGAGACTGAGCGTTCCTGTGGTTCATTTAACTGATTGCTCCCTTCTCCAGGACTTTGAATTGTTTCTTTAGTTGTTGTCTCTTTTCTTTCCAATGAATCTATATAGCCATATATCTCCTGTTGAATAGGGTCAACACCGGGACTATGCATTGGGCTTCTTAGAGGTGAGTTGCAAGGTGGTGATGATACTCTCGGTGATGATTTTGGTGACACTTTTGGAAAACATTAAGGGTTTTCAGTTGGCTTATTCTCAGTTGGCTTGTTTCCCTCAAGATCAATGTATTCTAGAGCTTTCGAGATTGTTTGTTGGACTGTGCTCAACCTTGTGCTCCTCCTCAGTCCTGAGGTTTGTAATCCCTATGCTTTCCTTCTTTTAGTCTCTGATTTTTCTTCTTGAGGAAGGGTCCTAGTTTGTGGTATTTACTTTACTCTTTTGCTAACTTTCTTCCTTCTAATATTTCCCTTTTTCATTCTCTACAATATATCTACTATGGGTAGCTCTTCTTCTGATAATTCTGGGTGAGTTTGGGGTTCCTGCTCTTTTACTACTTCTATTGTTCTCTTCCTTCCTCAGAGGGTTTTATTGTTGTTGGCTTGTTTTGGGGATCTTTCTTCAAAATGGTTCCCCACTAGGAAACTCTCCCAATTATCCCCTATACTACAAAGATGGAACTCAACCAATATCTTTGTCAGGGCATGATGATACATGGTGTTTTCTATAAACTGAATTCTCTTTTGAACGTTTGTGGACATTTTCTTGAGACTATGTAAGAGAAAATAAGAAAATAAGGAAGATTCATCTGGTGATCTTCAAGAAAATGAATCATCATCCTAACATGGTAAAAATACATATACGCAAACCGACCCTCATAAGTGACAAATTTTTGAAGAATAAGCAATAAATTTCTCCATTTACTCTTAAGGGTTGTGCTGGGAATACCTTTCTTGAAGACAGTGGTGTCCATATTTGGATTTTTTAGGAAGACCTTCCAATCTTCTCCATTAATTCCCCTATTCTTGAACCACTTTTCCCCGCTCCTTGGTAATTCAGTAGCCTCTGTGATCATGGACTCTATTATGGTGATCTTAATGTCTCCTATTACGACTTCAATTCCATCAAACGAGTGTGCAAATGTCTTTGTCACTTGTGAAAACCATTGAATTTTTCAATGAACTGCAACTATCGTTTCTTTTACAACAGCTCCTTGGTCTAAGGGCATCCCTCCAAGAATTTCTTCCCTCATGGCTCAGTTTGAACAATAATCCCTATTATGGAGGATGCTTTGCCTCAAAGACTGGTCACCTTGACAAGAGAATGGTGTTGGTAGGGTTTTGCTAAGTGGCGGAAGGACGGAGTGGCTATGAAAGTTCAGAGGAGTGTAAGAACAGGTGGATTATAATAAGGGTTATAGGAATGAATCAGATCATTGGGCGCATTTAAAATGATAATTCGGTAATTACCTCAGTGGATATGGAATGAGGACATGACATGGCTTTTGAGTGGTGGATTATGATGTTTTGTTAGGCGACCATCACCCTTAAATTGCAATGCTTTCGTTTCAATTTTCGGTAGTACTATGTCTTCTTAGTCATATATGCAATATATCAATCCCTATTGCTAATATAAAGTAGCACATACCTTTGATCCACTTTTCTAACCTTGTTTGTTGTTCTAAGATTCCTTGTAGGTACTTTTCTCTGTCAGTTGTCTTTCAATTCAAATCACCAAGTGTCCTTGTAGGCTAAAAAAAATTATTAGGCTGTAGAAACCTGTCGTAGCTATAGAAACTTGTCTGAGCTGCAAAAAGTTGTTGATTCTGCAGCCGAGAAAAAAAACTTTTGAATAAAGGAACCTTATTATTTTCTTTTTGAAAGGAAATTTGAAGTGCCAACAAAAATTGGTTTTCAATCTAAATTTTCTATATAAACCTGCCAACAGCGTGTTGACTTTCATGTTTATACCTTTTATTATTATTATTATATTATCTATATTATTAGAATATATATATATATATATATATATATATATATAATATATATATAATATATATAAGATATATAATTTTTTACGTTTTTTTCCTTAGATAGTAAACTGAGTAAAAATTTCTAAGGTGGAAAAGAAGAAGAATTCTTATTGATCATTTTCAGTTATGAATTATCTTGGAACATTGTAACAAACTCCTCTTTTGTCAATGAATTCTGGTACAATCTGAGTCGATGTCCATTTACTAATAAAGGAATTTTCTCTTCATCAGTAGTCCTGATTCTAACTGCACCATTGTCAAAAACACTTTCAACTTCATAAGGTCCAAGCCAGTGGGTTTGGAATTTCCCTTGAAAATTCTTGAGCTTTGAATCAAAGACTAATGCCTAATCTCCTGAATGAAATTTCCTTTCCTTAATGTACTCACGGGGGCTTCACTGGGGGAGAAATACATAGCATGTGGGTTCATATTGGGGAATATATATTGAGGAAAAAATGATATAATATATTGAGCATATATTAGGGGGTAAAGGGTTTTTATATTGGTAGGTATAAAAAATGGAACTCAAAGTTAATGAAAAATATAAACGGGTATAAAAAATGGCAATGAAAAAATGGATACCTACAATATCTAGTGAAAGTAGGGGTTTTTTAAATTGGGAAGGTGTATTATGTGTGTATTGGTAGGGGGTTAAATAATGTGATTTTTAGAGGTACTTTCCAATATGTAGTTAAATTAGGGGTATTGTTTAGTATGATACGAACACACTTGATATGTTAGAGGTTCGTTGAGTGAAGGCCCCGTGAATGTACTTATCATGCCATCTAGATCTTTGTTGTTGAACTAGCCTAGTTCTCTGGAGGGTTTCTTGTCTAATTTCATTAAGTTCATTTAGTTGTCTCATCCTTTGCTTTTGTGCTTCTGATAAGTCAAGATCTATCTGGACTGCTATCTTATAGGTCTGGATCTGGAACTGTATCAGAAGTAAGACTTGCTTCCCAGAAACAAGTTCATAGGGAGTATGTCCTGTAGTATTTCTCCATGTAGTTCTGTAGGCCCATAAAGCTTCTAGAAGGTTTTCCACCCATTCCTTTTTGTGTAGATGTATAGCCTTGGTAAGGATTGCTTCAATCACCTTAGTTATGGACTCAACTTGTCCATTTGCTTGTGGATGGTATGGAGTGGACTTCCGATGTTTGATTTTGTATTGATCCACAAGCTTCTGCACTAATCTGGATGTGAACTTTGTTCCTTGATCTGTTACAATTTCTCTTGGAACAAAAAAATGAGTAAAAATATCCTCAAAAAGAAATGAAACTACAACATTTCTAGTAGCAAAAGGAAGTGCTTTAGCTTCTATCCATTTAGTGACATAATTAATACATACCAAAATATGCTTCTTTTACTTTGAAGGTGGGTTGATTGGTCCAACAAAATCTAGTGCCCACTTCTCAAATGGTTCGATGAGCACCTGTAGCTGTTGTGGTATTTCATTTGAAATAGTGGGTTTGACCATTATTTGACAACTGTCACATCATTTAACATATTCTTTGGTGTCCCTAAAAATGGAAGGCCAATAATATCCTAAAAGCAAGATTTTGTAAGCAGTCCTTGTGTCAGAAAAATGTCCCCCACATGGCTCATCGTGGCAATATTTAAGTATTTCTAGTATTTCACCCTCTAGAACACATCTTTTGATGATGAGATCTGGTCTTGTCTTGTATAACTCTTCATTTATCCATGAATGAGATGTGCTATTGTGGACTATTCTTCTCTTTTCTCTAGGAGATAAATGAAATGGAATTTTTCCTGTAGCTAAATAGCTAGCAATATCTGCATACCAAGGTGATTTAGTAGATACTGCAAAAAGATATTCATCAAGAAATTTATCCTCTACGGGTTGATAATTATTTTCATTTTGTATTCTAGATAAAGAGTTGGAAATTGTATTATGCTTTCCTGGCCTATCTAGAATGGTTATGTTGAATTCTTGTAACAGTAAGAGCCATCTGGTTACTCTTCCATTAGTGATTGTTTTATTCCTTAGGTACCTAATGGCATAATGGCCTGTGTGAACAAAAGTTTCATAGCGAGTTATGTAATGTCTAAATTTGTTGATGGCATGAACTACAGCTAAAAACTCCTTTTTAGTTACAGTATAATTTAACTCTGTAGGAGTTAAATTTTTACTAGTATAATAGATTGCATAAGGAGTAATATCTTTTTGTCCCAACACAGCTCCTAAGGCTGAATCTGAAGCATCTGTTGAGATATGGAAAGGCAATTTCCAGTTAGGTCCTTTTAAGATAGGTGCTTTAGAAATTCTCTTTTTCAAATTTTCAAAGGCAGCGTGACATTCAGAATCCTAATTTAATTCACATTCCTTAGTGAGAAATTTAAAAATTGGGGATGCAAGTTTTGTGAAGTTTTCTATGAATCTTCTATAATATCCAGTAAAACCGAGAAAACATCTAACATATGTTTGACAACTTGGGATTGATAACTTAGAAATGACTTCAACTTTAGATGAGTCTACCTTGATTCCATCTCCTGAAATATGATGACGTAAAACAATTCCTTCGTTAAACATCATGAAACAATTTTCATGGCTTAATGAGATATTCGTTTCTTTACATCTTATTAATACTTTTTCCAAATTATCCAACGCTTCATTGAAAGAGCCTCCATAAACTGTGAAATCATCCATGTACACTTCCACACAATCATGAATAAGATTAGAGAAAATTCTGAGG
Organism: Pinus taeda; assembly: GCA_000404065.3. Lineage (NCBI taxonomy): Eukaryota > Viridiplantae > Streptophyta > Pinopsida > Pinales > Pinaceae > Pinus > Pinus taeda. The sequence goes on along the minus strand of APFE031003423.1, from coordinate 141,323 downwards.
ATTTCTCTTTGGAATGTTGTTGGAGCACTGCATAATCAGAAGGGAATTACTCGATAAGAATAAGCTCCCCATAGACAAGTGAGCATGGTTTTATCTTGATCTTCAAGGGATGCTTGAATTTGGTTATATCAACTGAACCTGTCCAAGAAGGAAAAATATTCTTTTCCTGCTAATGTGTCTAAGACCTAATCTATAAAAGGTAGTGGAAAGTGATCTTTTAATCTTTCTTTATTTAGTTCCATGTAATTGATGCATACTCTCCATTTTTTGTTTTTCTTAGGAACGATTACTAGGGGTGAAACCCACTAACTGCCAAATATTGGATAGATGAAATTTGCATTTAACAATTTCTGCAACTCCTCCTTAACAATTTATTTTAAATTTGGGTTCATTCTCCGTTGAGATTGTGTAACCTGTCTTGCATTCTGTTCAATGTAGATATGATGTATGAAATTTTTAGGATCAATTCCTCTCATGTCAGTGTATTCCCATGCAAAAGCAGAAGAATGTTTCTGTAAAATTTCTATCAATTGATTCTTTTGCACTTCTTCCAGGTTTTCATTAACATTCAAGGCTTTTCCTGGAAACATTTCTATCGAGGAATTCCCAATTTTTTCCATGGAGAGAAATGATACTTGTTTAGATGATAGATACTCATTACAATGATGATCATAATGTGAGGAAGATTCATTATTTTCTGTAGATTTAGAATTTGGTCTTCCTCTTTTACTTGCTCAATAGTAAAAATAGGTTGTATATCTTCTTCATCTTCTATCCATTTTTCATTTTTTGTATCTATTGTTGTTCTTGTAGGAGGATATAATGTAAATTTATTTGTATAATTTCCATCTAATATAAACATGTCACCTGATCTACAACCGATGAAAGCATCAGATGTAGCTAACCAAGGTCTTCCTAGAATTAATGGATGTCCTCCTAAATTATTCTTGGGCATTAAGACCATGAAATCAATAGGATATTCCCAAGAATATAAGGATACACAAACATCTTCCAACACACCATTAGGTTTAATCACAGACCTATCTTCTAATTGCAATAAGGTTGGTGTGTATTGAAAATTTGGAAGCCTAAGTGTGTCCATAACTTGTTTACTCATTATGTTTATGGCTTCTCCTAGATCAATCAATGTGTTTGGTATTTCAGTTCCATTGATGTGAATTTTTACAATGGGGATTCCTAGATATAGTTATTTTTAAATTGTCATCTTCCCCATCATAATGTCTGCAATTTTTCCAACTAACTAAATTCTTTTTATGTCTTTTCTTTTTCTCCCTGATCTTTGTGTACTTAGTTCCTTAATTTTTTTTGCAAAAATTGGTATTTCTTTTATGGCTTGTAATAAAGGAATCCTAATACAAACATTTCTCAATTCATCCATCATATTGTAACCAGGCAAGATACTTTTTTTTTCTACTCCTTCACAAATTTTCAACCATTCGGGAAAAGGTGGTCTAATTGATACCGAGGGTTGTTCTATGATGGGAGTGTTTATAGAAACTTCTTTTGTTTGTTTATTCTCCTTCTGAGGGAGAGAGGTATCCCCTTCTTCTGATTGGTTTTTGTGTTTTTGAAGATTGGATCTTGTTTCTTGAATGGCAACTGGGGGTTTTCTTGGTAACACTCTTCCAGACCTTAATTGGACATTATTTAGGTCTAGTGGAGTTACTACATAAGTTTGAGGATTCTGCCCCTCCATGTTGTACATAGGTTGTTGTGGTATTTTATTATTAGGATTCATAAGTGATTGAGTGGGTAATTGATTTTGTTTTTATGGAAATGGTAGGGAGAGTTGTGGGTTTTGATTATGAACTGGAATTTGTGGTAATTTGTTAGGTTGGGGAATTTGATTAGATGGTGGTAGAAATTGTGGTGGAAGGTAGGATTGTGAGTATTGTTGATATTGAGCATAGGCTCCATAAGGATTTTTCCATCCTTGATTCCAAGGTTGTGATTATGGTTGAACCCAAGGCTGCCAAGCTGAATTCCAATTATTTTGTGAAGACTGAGCAAATTGTTGTGGTCTAAATCCTTTTGATTGATTTGGTTGGGGATTTTTCCATGGTATTTTGGCTATAAAGTAGAAAGGGTCTATTGGTTATGATATTCCTTCATCATGAAATACAACCTTGAGACCTGGTAAGGATGGACATTCCTTCATATCATGATTATCTACACATATGACACAAGTTTCTATGGCTTTTGGATCTAAGGGACACTTTCTTAGAGCATGTTTCTTTTGACATTTGGGACAGAAGATGGATAATGCATCATTTTCAGAATTTTTCTTGTTTTGTATTTTAAGGGTGTCTATCTACTCACTTAGGCTCCCTAAAATATCTATTTTGAAGGTATCAAGCAAATTTCCTAATTCTTCCCTGCTAACTATCCCAATTGCAGATTTATTAATTCTTAACAAGAGGGGGTCTCTAGGACTCCTTCCAACTCGTGCTTTACCCCTTGAGATATGTACACATAAATCACAAATATCTGCAAATGGTAGTTGGGAAACATCTCCCTTCCCAGTTAGGTTAAGGAGATCGATCCACTCATCTTTAATAGCTCTAAGTAAGAGGGATTTTAAGGTTTCTTCTTCCAAATTATCAATTTTTTCTCTTTTAACACTGTAAACAAACCTTTCTACTAAATCTTCAATATTTTCATCTTCTTTTTGTGTCATTTTGAATATTTCATCTTTAAGGTTACTAGGCATACAATAATCTCTATATTTTCCTATGAAAGCCTCTTTCATTTTTCAGCATCTTGTTATAGAATGCACTCCTAGACTCATGAACCATTTTAATGTTGAGTCTTTTAATGTAGCAAGGAACAATTTTAACTTTTGAGCATCATGCAGATAGTCATATGATTTGCATAATACTTTAAATTCGAAGAGAAATGTCTCTGAGCCTTCGTTTCTTTTTCCGTGGAAATTAGGAAGAATTGAGGGTGATATATTTTTCATTGTGAGGGTTGTATCTTCATCAAGAATAGGAAATCTAGAAGGATATTGGTTTCCTCTGCATCTACCCCCTCCTCTATTCCTATCTCCACCTCTACCTCTACCCCTTCCTCCAATCCTATTTTCCTCGCCATGGACATTGTGTACCTCTCCCTCCCCTTCTTCAGCCATGATAGATTCTTCAAAAATAATATAGTGTTCTTCTAATCCTTTTGGTTCCTCTATCAATGGTTTTTCAAAATAAGTTTCCAGTTCCTCTTCTTCACTAGGAACTTCTAATTTTTCTCCCAAAATTTTCTCACCAGTGGAGGATAGAAAAATTACTCTTGTAGTTGGGGATGTAGGATTTTATTTGATTATAGCTTCAGTAGAGGAAGTGGGTGAAGTTCTGGATTGGATTTTTGATCTTGATATTTCAGGAAGCCTTTTTCAACCTCCAAATGGAATTCGGGTTTGAGTAGGTGGTGTGGATTCTCGAAATCGAGGTGAAGTGAGTGGATTTGTGGGAATTAAACTTCTTCCTCGCCCTACAAATCTACCTCTAAAGTCTCTATTTCTACGCATATCATGTTTTGATTTATTTTTTAACTTCTATTTGTACTTCCCCGATAATGACGCCAAAATGTTTGGCCAATTTAATGTCTTTAAATTGTCAATCATAGATTGTCAACTAGGGTATGCATATTAATTAAGTACAAGTGCACGATATGTGCTAGAAGTTATTTCTTGTGCCGTTATGCTCTTGTTAGGGTCTAAACTTAAGATTAGTACGGAGATGGCGTCGTTAATTATATTAATGTCTCAATCCCTAAAGTTATCAAATAATTTCTTAGGAGTTATTCTCTATTGAATCATTTTATGGATGATATGAGAGTGATTCTAAATTCTACTTGTGTTAGACTATTTTTGGATTTTTGTCTTGAATTATTATGTTGCAACACTAATTTACTAAGTGCAAGAGAATATATTCTATCAAACTGTAAAGGAATACTATCCAAATTCAATTGTTAAGGAGAAGGCTCTCACTCTTTTACTTATTCAGTTTCATCCAAACAAGATATTTTGAACAATGACTATACCATGAAGTAAACATATTTGGACTACACTAGATAAAAAAGTAAATGAAATAACCATGTTGTACCAGATAAAAAGCAATTAAAATAACATATTAAACTAGGTACAAAGCAAAGGGAAGTGCTCATGCATATAATGATTTACTGGTGAACTCATCATACTACATTTATTCACACAAAAATAGAGTATTCAAGGAATGAAAAGAAATCTAATTGGAATTGGTTAAAGACCTGTCATTGGTCATAGGGGCCCTCCACGGATTAGTCCATAATCTCCAATCAATGCAGCGCATACAAACATCAAACCAAGTTTATTACTTGTAAAACGAAATTCAACAAACTATTTCAAAAATTACATCATCTGGCGTGCACCAAATCACAATGCGGACATAGTTTTTATAATGAGCCCTTGGCATAACAACATGAGCATTTTAAGCCTAATTATCTTTATTTCAACTAAACTATATCTCTAAATCTTCGATTTTCTATTCTGAAAGCAAATCAATAAGGTTTTGATGAAAATCAGATTCTATTCCGATGACAATCCTGTAGTTGAGTTTGTAGAAATTCCCATTGTAGACCAACAAATTATGCAATAGACTAAAGAAAAATACAAGATCTACTTCTACAACAAAATTTGCGGAAGCTTAATTGAATTGAGCAAGATCAATGAGAACACATATAACTGAGAATGAGAAATCAATCGCACATAACACAGAAGAAATAACCCGGGGAAAGCCTCAGCCTAAAACCCCAATCTCTCTATTATCATACAAGTGGAAATCTTGTTCAAGTTACAAGAAAAATCAACTCTCAAGCTATCCTGCTCTTTCTACAATCAAAAAATATAGCTCACAGACTAAATCGACATAGTATATGTCCTCCTCAAGCCCTCCAGGAATCCTATTTCCTTGCGCAGTTTTTCTTAGGGTCCAATGATGTCACATTTGTGAATTGGCCTCATCACACTCACAAAACTTGAAGAAGTAACTATGGAATCCTAAAGGAAAGAATTCCTTCTGCATGCAAGAGATATTCACAATGGAATATTCTAGCAATTGATAGTACATTGTTCCTCCATCTGCTTTCAATTGGGTCTCTGTCTGAACTGACATGCATGAGTTATTTATGAGAGAATATTCAGTTATCTGAAGTGAAGAAATTACATGCATGCATGCATTAACTAACTAAACTCAAAGTTAATTCAACAAATTGTTTGAATTAAGCTAACTAGACTTGACTCAGTTAACTAAGCCAACTAATTAAAACTCGATATTACAACTCATCCTTGTCTCCTTAACTGATGGATAAATTCCTCAATTAATGGAGAAACCGTTGCATGTCCCCACATAGACTTCATGTTTGATTTTCTACAACTAATTAACTCATGGTGAATTAATTAATTATTTTACAAAAAACTGTTAAGATCAAATTCGAATTTTACTTATCTATTTTAGTTCAGGGACTAACTAAAATAGGAAGGTATCCCAAAATTCTATTTATAGCAGTACTAAATTTATTACTTCTATATTTAGCATTTCTTATTGCTATTTTCAACACTCCCTCTCAACAAGAAAGGGATTATTAGTAACCCCAATCCTGTCTCTGTGGAACTTGAACTTGCATTTTGACAATGCCTTCATCAAAATATCTACATCCTATTCGTCGGTCGAAACATACAGCAACAACATGGTCCTCTTAATCACACAGTCTCAAAGATGGTGATACCGGATATCAATGTGCTTGGACCTGTCATGAAAAACTGGATTCTTAGAGAGTTTGGTACAACTCTGATTATCGCAGTAGATCATGGTTGGATCCATCCTTTGACCAAACAATCCCACTATAATCTTCCGCATCCAAATGGCCTCACATGCAGCCTGACTAGCAGCCATGTATTTAGCCTTTGCTGATCTAAGTGCAACTGATCTTTGTTTACTACTATACCAGGAAACTACAGCTGAACCAAGGTTGAAGATTCCTCTAGAAGTGCTCTTCAGGTCTGATGGAATCCTTGCCCAATCCACATCTTTGAAGCCCTGAAGCTTCACTCCCTCTGTCCGTCTGTACCACAATCCAAACTGAGATGTGCCTTTGAGGTATCTCAGCACATGCTTCGCTGCCTTTAGAAACAACTTGGTAGGCTGAACCATAGCTTGACTCAGCTGGTGCACCGCAAAGCATAAGTCGGGTCATGTGTTCCCCAGATACATAAGTGAACCCACCATCTGTCTATAAATGGTAGCAGCTACTACCTCACCTAAAATAGCCTCCTCCTTCATCCAATTCCTAGCTAGAGGAGTCTGCGTGGGCTTGCACTTCTCCATGTGAAAGCGCTTAAGTATCTCATTGGCATACTTGCCTTGAGACACAAATACTTCACCATCTTTCTATCACACCTCCATGCCTAGAAAGTAGTGCATAAGACCTATGTCTTTCATTTCGAACTCTCTTGCAAGATCCTCCTTGTAAGATTGTATCAGATGATCATCACCTGTCAAAATCAGATCATCGACATAAAGAACAATGATCAATGGTTTACCTTCTACCATGATGTGGTAAAGGTTCGCATCTACTTCGCTCTTGGAGAAGCCCAACCCAGTGAAATAACTATCGATCCTAGTGTACCAAGCACAGGGTGCTTGCCTTAGCCCATACAAAGCCCTCTTGAGTCTCCACACATGCGACTCATGATCAAAGGTCTTGAAACCTTTTGGCTGCTCAATGTACACCTCCTCCTCAATCTTCCCATTGAGGAATGTTGTCTTCATGTCCATCTGGTGGATCTTCCACCCCATCTGTGTTGATAGTGCCAACATCGATCTAATCGATGAGTACCTTGTTACAGGAGAAAAGTCTCATCATAGTCAATACCCTCAACCTGTGAGAAACCCAGGCAAAAAACCTTGCCTTATGTTTCTCAACACTGCCATCAACTGCCTGCTTAACCTTGTAAAGCCATTTGGAACTCACCATTGACTTACCCTGAGGTCTTGGGACAACATCCCACAGATTGTTCCGAATGATAGAGTCGTACTCCTCTACCATTGCATCAACCCAGATTGGTTGCTGCACTACCTCCTCGAATGAAGAAGGTTCGGTATATACACACTCCCCAACCAGGGCCATGTAACCATGCACCACTCGAGTGACCTCCTCTGTCTGCACCGAGAAGATGGCTGTCCCACATTCTCCTACGCATCCAACATAAACCTTTCAGCTTCCCTTGAGTGTTTCCGCCCATCTCTAGAAGTCTCAGCATGAGTGGATGTCTCCACTCTTGATTCCTCTGCATGTGGCTGCTCCGCATCAATCTGAGGCTCCTCCTCCTTAGGAACTGAAAGTTCCTCCTCTGAATGCAACTTGAGCTCCATCTCAAGTGATAAGCACCTGGCTTTCTACTCGTCAAACTTTAGATCCCTACATACCACTATCCTTTGAGTGGTAGGTAGGTACACCCAATAGTTGTGGGTGTATCCGGTACCCCACAAGTATTCCCAACTCAGTTGTTGGGTCTAGCTTCTTCTTGGCATCTTTGGTCACATGATAATAAACTGATGATCCAAAGATTCAAAAGTGACTTACATCAAGTCGCTTCCCGGAAAAGGCCTCCATAGCTGTCTTCATCCCCAGTATACAGTGCAGGCTTCTATTTTGCAAGTATATTGTTGTATTGCATGCCTCAGCCCACAAATGCAGTGGTAGGCTTTGTTCATGCAACATCGCTCGAGCTTCTCCCACAATCGATCTATTCTTCCTTTTGACCACCCCATTTTTCTATGGGTTATGGGGTGTCATCAATTCCCGTTTAATTCCTTCTGCACTGCAAAAGTCTTTAAACTGTTGGGAGACATACTCTCCACCATTGTCGCTATGCAAGGCTTTTATTTTCTTTCCAAATTCTTTCTCTACCAAGGCTTTAAACTCACCAAACCTTAAGAAGGTCTGATCCTTATTTTGCATAAAGTATATCCAACATCTATGAGAAAAATCATCAATAAAAATAACACAATACCTTTGTTTAGTGGTGAAGGCTGTAGAGAAAGGTCAACAAACATCTGAGTGAACTCGCTCCAGGATTTCTCTAGCTCTATTGTCTAGATCCGGAAAGGAAGATTTTGCATACTTACCCAAGGTACAACCTTTGCATGTATTCGTCTGCTCAAGTTTTCCCTTGGGTAATCCAGTAGAAATATGCTACATGATCTTTAGGGCTCCATGGTGCAAGTGGCCCAGTCTTCTATGCCATAGCTCGCCAACATCTTGGCTCTGCACCATCTCAGCTTTGGAACTCAATGTAGCATAGTCATGTACCTCCAGCTTGTAGAGATTATTTACTCGAATCTCAATTCACTTTGTCTGTCCAGTACCGATAGGCCTCAGGAATACTTTTCCTTTACTAAAGACTACATCATAACCTTTATCTTCTAGCATAGCAACATACACAAGATTCTCCTTCGGACTTAGTACATACTTTACACCAGTCAAGGTGAGGGGAGCTCCATGCTCCCTCTGAAACACAACTATACCTTCACCTAAAACATGATACTTTCCATCATTTCCCATCTCGATCCGCATCTGGAGAGCCTTCTCCTCCAAGGTACTGAAAATATTCATGTCACCTGACATGTGGAATGAAGCTCCACTATCCAGGTACCACACACATCCCACCATGGATGAAACCATGTATGCGATAATAGAGAAATCTAGCTCAAACTATGAGGCCAGTGCCTCACCATCAAATCCCTTCGAGGATCCCTTCTTGGATTTCTTCTATGGACAATTCATAGCATAATGGCCCACTTCATGACAATGAAAGCATTGTACTTTTGATTTGTCAAACTTCTTCCCTCCATGGAAAGAACTGGATTTGGGATGGGACACCTTCCCTTTCCCTTTCCTTTCCCTACTCACTAAGGCTAGATTTTCCTCATCATCATGCTTCGATGAGGATCCATCTCTGGTGCTTCTTCTTATTTCCTCCTGCATCAGATCTGACCAAAGTCGTTCCCAATATGGCAATTTTTCTCTTCCATTAACCGAGTTTTGGTAGCTATGCCAGCTCTTAGGAAGACCGAGGAGTGCAAGACTCACCATGCCATCATCACCTGTTGTGATCCCTACATTTCCAAGCTCATCCTTGCAGGTGGTGAGCTTGTTCAGATATGTAGATATTGTGTCACCCTTTTCACACTTGATCTTACGAAGCTTGTATTTCAGCGCCAGCTTCCTCTAATTGTTGATATTCCGATATAAATCTTTTAATGTTTTCCACGTAGAAAATGGTGTCTCCTTTCAATGGAGACTTGAGACTATGTGGTCTCGAACTCCCTCTAGAAGGATTCTCCTTGCTCTAGCCACACATTTCTTCCATTCCGCCAATTGAGTAGCATCAGTTGGCTTGGGGACTTCTTGATTAATGAAGTCCTTTAGACTGTTATCCTCTAACATTGTTTCCATGCGATCCTTCCAGGCTATATAATTTGAGCTGCCATCAAGGGCATACTTGAGTCTTAAATCGTTGAATGCCATTCATGAAATTGAGATGTGATAAGGACTTGATTTCTATATTCAGGAACCAAAAAATTTGAACTTCCTTCTTGTATACTATTCTTCTCCTTTGATCACCTTTTCTCTGATACCATGTAGAAATTCCCATTGTAGATCAACATATTATGCAATAGACTAAAGCAAAATACAAGATCTACTTATACAACAAACTTTGCAGAAGCTTAATCGAATTGAGCAAGATCAATGAGAACACATATAACTAAGAATGAGAAATCAATCACATATAACGCAAAAGAAATAACCCAGGGAAAGCCTCAACCTAAAACCCTAATCTCCTTATTATCATACAAGTGGAAATCTTGTTCAAGTTACAAAAAGAATCAACTCTCAAGCTATCCTGCTCTCTCTGCAATCAAACAATACAACTCACAAACTAAATAGACACAGTATATGTCCTCCTCAAGCCCTCCAAGCCTCCTATTTCCTTGCACAGTTTTTCTTGGGGTCCAATGATGTCACATGTGTGAATTGGCCTCATCACACTTACAAAACCTAAAGAAGTAACTGCACAATCCTCAAGGAAAGAATTCCTTCTGCATACAAGAGATATTCACAATGGAATATTCTAACAACTGATAGTACATTGTTCCTCTCTGTCTGAACTGACATGCATGAGTTATTTATGGGAGAATATTCGTTTATCTAAAGTGCAGCAGTTACATGCATGCATACATTAACTAACTAAACTCACAATTAATTCAACAAACTGTTTGAATTAATCTAACAGACTTGACTCAGTTAACTGATCCAACTAATTACAACTCAATATTACATCTCATCCTTATCTCTTTAACTGATGGATAAATTCCTCACTTAATGGAGAAATTGTTGCATGTCCCCACATAGACTTCATGTTTGTTTTTCTACAACTAATTAACTCATGGTGAATTAATTAATTATTTTACAAATAGCTGCTAAGATCAAATTCGGATTTTACTTCTCTATTTTAGTTCAGGGACTAACTAAAATAGGAAGGTATCCCGAAATTCTATTTATAGCAGTACTAAATTTAGCACTTCTCTATATAGCATTTCTTCTTGCTGTTTTCAACAGAGTTTGGGGTTTGACCATGATATCATGCGATCATCTTGATGAACTGGTTGAAGGGGATAGGAAGGGATCCACAAGGGGACCATTCCTTATCCATCTGTATCCTTCATCACTAAGATGGAGCTTTTGAACCTTGCAAAAAATGGAGGCAGCTGCAGAAATCTCGATTCGCTGTGGACACAGACCAATTCTATAGACAAATGCATTTTTTAACAAAACAATAGGGTATATAGTCAAACATGAAGAAGAATACATGTTATTTCTTACCTTTAACAAAACCTTGTGTCTATGGCATTATTTAGGTGGTATATATAGGAAAAGAGAGGAAATATAGGCAAAAAGGGATGCCAAGGTAACAATTAAGAGGCTTAGTGAGAGGCTTAGATATTCTTCAATCCTCTATAGCTGACAATTAAGGTCTTTAGGTAGAGTTATAACTCACCAAGCATTCATAGAATCTCCTCCTTAGCTTCATTTTGATTCGACATAACTCTTCCTAAGAGGGTGTCCATATGCCAGTATAAATCTATTATGTACGTGTACTGATTATGTTGTCCCTTCGTATGACCTATGTTGAGCATCGAGACTTACACTTTGCTACAATATTTATATTTCATAAACACTCCCTTTCACCAATTATGCCCTTTTCAACATCGCTCAACTTGGCTTGTATGATCTGTGGAGTCTAGTCATGGTAGTGCTTTGCTGAGGACTCTGTACGTTGGTGATATAATGCACCTTTCCTTATCCTCATAGTATGTAGTGCCTCACCTACAACATGCACAATAGTAGGACATTTTCATCACCCTCAACCAAAATCAAAACTTAAAACCAAATAAACTAGTAACAAGTGGAGTGGAAGCACTAAAGGAACAACCAAGATGGAGAGCCACAACAATTGAAAACCTTCAATTAGAAAGGGATAGAATGTTGGGAACCCAATGGAGAAATGGCCAGCCATGGTGGTTGAGAGAGAAAAAAAACACCTATAAACCTAACAAATGAAGCATAAATAAATAAGTAAACAACCATGAAAAACAACAACATCCTTAGAAAAACCCGTATTAATACACAAAAGTACTTTGCAATGCTAAATGCAACAAAATATAAGAGCTAAGGCACATTAAATCATCAATTACAAATACATCATGACTGTACACTTGAACTAATAACCAATTTTTTTTTTTTAATATCCGACCATAATTTCTCTTGATATTCAAAAAACAAAATTTACAACTATTATGCTTTGTAGCATATTGTTGACTTTGTCAACCAAAAAGTCAATATCCACATATAAGCAAGAGTAACAGTTGCCCCGATGTCAATAAAATAATAAGTACTAGCTAGTAGAAATAACGACCACACTAAGTTGACCACTGATAGAGCATACATACTATGGAAACTGGAAAATAAGCATAACATTAAAGAGCCTGGAAACATAATAGCCCAACGTAGAAACTGGATAGTGGAAGAGCACCAGGAGAAATAATTCATCAAGGATGATCACTAGATGATCTGGAGACAAATTGCCATTGACCATGTTGACTAGTGTGGCATAAATGATTTCTTCACCATTCTGAGGCACTGTGGAATCAGTATCTGAATGGGGATTGATGTAGTGCTTGATTTTGTTTATCCGAACCATAATGTCATCCATATCGTATCTGATATCGCACATTATACACTTGAGGTCCTCTTGACCCATAAACAACTTATAATTATCAACCTACTTGTCCTTCAAAACCATATGAAGTAGATAGCTCAGATTTCTATGAGAGAATATTGAATGCGTGAAGTATATACGACGCTTACTCCATTTGCAGGGATCTACTACCCACTCTGATTTTCATTCACAAACCTTAGAATCTGAATGATACTATCTTTCACCAAATTCTCTTGCCTCCAATGGTCGTGTTTCTTTTCAAACCTCCAGGGGCATAACATTATAAAAATTGCTAATGACTCCCAACCAAAGAGACAATGTTGTGTAGAGGAGGATGCCATGGAGGAACCTCCTCTTCTACTAATGCGTCATCGTTGCGGTACCATCGAACATAAGAACTTGCAATAAAACTGGACCAACAAGAGTCGAGACAACCCACAAGTGTAGTTATGTACGAAAGTAGGGTCACATCGAGACAAAAAACCCTTGATTCACTGAAGACCAGACACAATTAATAGGGATATAAACTCATTGTAAACATCATCCACATACCTACAACCATGAGTATTCCAACCCAACATGACTCGAGATCGAGTATGACTAAGAACCATAGACAATTCCTCCTCTTAAGACGACAAAACCATCCACTGATTAATTTGAAACTTCACGGTGTTAAAACTAAATTGAGAATGAACCATTGTACCAGACACCAACAACCAAAACTGGGCAGTTAAAAGATAACCCGAAAGGTTAAATGGATTGTAAATCCATCGACGGGAGTACCACAACCAACTCGAAAGAAGGGCCAAAGGAGGAGTTATTCAGAAAGCACATAAAATACATTTGGTGGCCTCCCGTGACCCAACAACCCTGTCAATGAAAATAATAAAGTGGAAAACACAAAGAGGAGATCGGCCAAAATAATCACCACCCTTAATTATATCCCTTAACATAAGACAAACTGGGAAGTATCACAAAATAACACAACTACGTAACTTGAAATGACATCATATGCAATTAAAATACCCAGACTGGCGACATGACCACTACAGGCCTGAATATACCCTCAAGTACCTTCTCAACACTAGATAGAATGAGAATTACAAAGGAAAAGAGCTTGAGAGCGTGCAACTTTGTAAGAACCTTGACCATAAAAAACACCTTTCGCTCGCACATTTCCAAAGGGAATGGAGATAGTAGGTTGCCACCCTACATACAATGGTACCCTTCACAACTCCTCAGTAGCAATTGAACCTATATATGACTAAAATGAGACAGCACCAAAATAAGCAAGCTGGAATCTCACCAGAATACCTATTTTGTAGATGAGTTTGATATCAATTTGTTGATTAAGGTTGCTACACAATAGACAATCCACCGACACATACCCCGCAAGAGTTAGAATTGTTTAGAACCACCCTGTAAATGCTAGAGCTCTATGCCACCCTACGTGTTCAATAGGGTCTGTATATAACCTTGATCCAATAGAGTGATGTTGAACCATGAAACAACACAGAGCCTTTGACATTCCTTTAGCACACACGAAGTGTTTAGCCCCATATTGTGCTTCTATGACCTGAAACCACCCATAATTCATGTATCATTAATGCAGGTTGATCATATGTCAGGGAAAAACCTCCCTATCCCCATTCTCCCATAGGCACGCCTCTCCTTGGCAACTTCAAAAACCTCAACTTCCTATTCAAAGGTGTTTGCAGAACCCACTAACTCGTACCATAATCCCGCGAAGTAAATGCCCCACATAAAATAACATATGACACCCATACTTATCTCTATTTGCCTCTTTCACACGTTATGGATTTTTGTCAAGTGGGTGGCTTGGCACACTCCCCCATGGTTTCCCCCACCTTGGCCACCAAAACTCCTTGCATGCTACTCATTAGCTCTATGTTTCTCATTTGTCGAAAAACGCCCGCACAAGGTCAACGATGGTTTACCGTCATCCAAACACCCCCATCAGAGAGTACTAATAACCATTAACCATTAACTCCCCTCACACTATGATTACCTTTATTTATTTGTCTTATTACAATTATATTTGTTAGTGTATTATAATATATGTGAGTTTTATACATTTAATTATTATTATTATTTATATTTTAAATAACTCTTTATTCTCACATTTAAACAAAATATAAAAACTTAGTTGGTAACCGAAAATAAATCTAACTTGTCTCCATATTAAGATCAAAGAAACTAAGTTATCACTTAAGGATTTTATATTTTCTTTTTAGTATACAAGGGATGGTATTAGGCATTCAATTTTCCTTTTGCTGCATCTTAGTTTGTCTTTAACCAAAACTTTATGTCGCTTATCCATAGTTTAACATTAAGAATTCAAATTTTCTTATTTTTTTATTATTATTTTGATTTATTTGTAACGCGATTGGTTGACGTCTTATTATGGGTTGTTTAGTAACTTCCATTTCTATTATTTCCATTTTCATGAATTAATTAAAGTTTTTCAATTTAAGAGGACTTATTGTTATATTATATTTTAATATTTAATT
>APFE031003423.1:90143-111784 GCA_000404065.3 Pinus taeda | reverse complement strand
TCGCTTCTAACTTCTCCTTTATAAATCAATCCTTTAAGAACCGAGAACCCAATAGATCAGATCTTAAGATATTCAAAGGCACTAAAGATACCCAAGCCAAATGATCTCCTTTGCTTTATATAGGTTAGCTCTTCCTCAAATCAAGGATCATGGGGCTCAATAATAATAATAAAATAATCAATACCACGGACCAAAACAATGATAACCCAATACTGTTGGCTAAATACCATGAGAAACCCCACGGGTAGGCGCTTAACTACCTTGGAATGTGTGCACTGGGGTACGCACCCCATGAATGGGTGACCCGCGTATTTGGATGCGGTCTCTGCACGGTATAGCTGCGGGTACGCACCTCTTGAACTGTTCTCCTGCGTACTTCTTTATTTTTCATCAAAAATGAGAGCCATGCCATGGGTGTTGCCATCAAGTACAACATCTGAAACATATAATCATACCAGAACCATAATGCCAACAGATGTTGTGATTGAGAAATTTTGGTCCCTTTCTATGTTGTGGCTTGAAAAGGAATAGGTTGTAGTCTATTGAGGTAGGAGCCTCCTATGGGTCGTAGCTTGCAAAAAACTTGTGGGAGTTGGAGCTTTCTTTGAGGTAGGATCCTCTTGTAGGTTGGAGCCTACAAAAATATAATGTAATAAGGAGTAGCAACTTGCCTTCACATCACTTCTAGCCTAAAATTTGTGGTTTTCTACCTTAGGTGTTTCCACTTATATTGGGTGTCTTCATGTGTTTATTCTTGTGTGTTGTGTGAATGTTTTGAATACTTGATAAAAAAATATGCAAATTTATTTCCTTGACACCTGCAAAAGGAATTCAATAATAATTTATCACAAACACAAACTATTAACTCCATAAGAAGAAGATTAAGTTGAGAAAATTTAAAAATTTTGAATTACTGATTCAACCCCCCCCCCCCCCTCGCCCCCAGTAATTCTCAATCATAAATCTCAATTGGTATAGAAGTCTGAAAACTAGAAGGATAGTTAGTAAAATGGCTAGTCAAGAAGGATGCTCAACAAATAAATCCCCTCTATTTATTGGTACAAACTATGCCTTCTGGAAAGTAAGAATTAAGACATATTTAATGTCTTTAGGAATATAAGATTGGGTTGTTGTGAATATGGGGTATGAAGAACCAAAGGAAACAGCTAGTGACAAAGATGCGAAACTGAATTTTGCAGTTAATGAAAAAGCTATGAATGCACTTCTCAGTGGTCTATGTGAGTCTGAATTTATCAAAGTAATGCATTGTGAGACAATTAAATATATCTGGGTTAAATTGGAAAATATTCATGAAGGGGATAAAATGGTGAAGATGGCCAAATTACAAGTGTGTAGAACACAATTTGAGACCTTAAAAATGAACGAAGATGAAGATATATCTAAATTATTTTTAAGAGTTGATAAGTTGTAAATATCATGTTGGGTCTAGGAGAAACAATCAACAAAAGTGTAATAGTTCAGAAAATTTTGAGGTCGTTACCTTCTAAATTCAACCTAAGGTTTCATCTATTGAAGAAACAACAAACTTTGAGACTTTGAACAATAATCAACTACGTGGCTCTTTGACAGCATATGATATGAGAATTCCAAAAGGGAAGGAAACCAATAAAGAGGCAACTTTCAAGGCAAACAAGTCCATAGAAGAAAAGGAGCGGTCATGCTCAGGTTGTGATGAATAAGAAGAAAAATTTGTCAGACAGTTGAAGAAAAGCACAGGTAAGTATAAAGGAAAAATTTAATTTAAGTGTTTTAACTATGGAAGAGTGGGAAATTATGCATCAAAATTCCATTATAAGAAAGAGTAAAATCATCTTAAAGTGAAAGAGAAGAACAAGTCTAACAAAATGCAGAAAGAGAGACAATTCAAAAGGAAGAATTTCTATGCTCAAGGAGATAGCAGTGGATCTGAAACTTTCAATAAATCCTCTAGTGAATATGGAACAAGTGAAGTCATGTTGATGGCCTTGGAAGAACTTGAAAAGGATTGTGAGGAATATGAAGAAGAAGAGGAAGGTGAGGTGGACATTGAGGGGGAGTTAATGAGATCCTAGATGAAATATAAAGACTTAAACTAAAGAATAGAAAGAAGAAAGAGATCATATTGAAATGTGTAAAGGAAGAATCAAATTCAGAAGACATTATCAAGTTGAAAGTTGAACTTGAAGAATCAAAGAAGGTGGAAGACTTTTTAATAAAGTAAATAAAAGAGAAAACCAGGAGTGTGAAAGATTAGAGGAGGAGGTGGTATGTCTAAAGAAAAAGTTAGAGAAGGCTCAAACTAAACTAAACATGAATATTCAACAGACAAAAGGATATAAAAAATGGACATGATATTAAATGCTCAAAGGTCTCCAATCATAAAGACTGGGTTACGCTATGAAGGAGAATCTGGTAAATCTAAGGCAAAGGATAAAAAGACAATCACCTTTGTAAAAGCTACTAGGCGAGAGGATGAAAACTCACATAAATCTAAGAAAAAAAATTGAACAACACTCCAACATCAAGTAAACAACTGAAAAGGAACATTGTCAATAAAGTATAGAAGGTCAAATAAATGGACAATCAAACAAAAATCTATCAAAAACCACATTTCTTCAGGAGACAAAATTATTAAATGTTAAGATGGCTATATTCTTAAACAACATCAACTACTAGGTACATATATATTTTTTATGGATATTTCTACTACTGTAACAAAAATTGGACATAAAGCCATAAATTATAGAGCTTATGTCAAAATAATTGATTTGGTAAATTTTAAGACGAGAAGCAATGGATTCACAAACATTAAAACAAACATGAATCTAGACAAAAATTCGTTTTCTCCTCTCCTTGATATCACTAAATGTTTCTATTGTCACAACTTTGGGCACAAGTATTATGAATGTCAGCTTAAAGACAATAGATTAATATCTCAGAACATTTATAGAACAAATGGATGCATGAAATGGAGAAAGAAGGTAGAAGAAAATAAACCTGCCAAGTGTGATCTATTTTTGTATGCTCAAGACCAAAACAATAAATGGTATGTGGACAGTGGCTGCTTTAAACATATGATAGGAGATAAAAGCAAGTTTGTTTCCTTGAATGAAAATAAAACTGAAAATGTCACATTCAGTAATGATGAAACAAGAAGAATTAGAGGAAAAGGTATAGTTAGTTTGAAAAATAGAAGAGGAAAGGCTCAAAATGTACTATATGTAGATGGTCTAAAACATGACTTGTTGAGTGTAAGTCAGATGTGTGACCAAAGGTGTGATGTTCTCTTTAAACCTTAATATCGCGAAATCAGGTCAACATCTATAGGGAAGGTTCTGGATAAAAGAGTTCAAACTGAGAATAGTGTATATATCTTGAAATAAGAGTGTGAGGAATGCTACGTCAGAAAACAAGATGAATCCTGTCTATGGCATAGGAGATTGGGGCATCTCAAATTTGATCACATCATCAAACTCAGTAAGAAGGGAGTAGTCAGATATCTACCAACAATAAAGAAGCCTCAAAATACTTTCTGCAAGTCATGTCAAATGGGTAGACAAACACGAACATGATTCAAAGTTAAAGATAAACTATCAAGTAGTAAGCCTTTGCAACTAGTTCATATGGATTTGTGCGGGCCTTTCAGAACAGAAGCACCAGAAGGAGAACAATATTTCATGTTGGTAATCGATGACTCTTCAAGATTGATTTGGGTGGAATTCCTCATAAATAAGTTAGAAGCATTTGAGAAATTTAAAACATTCAAGGCATTGGAAGAAGATCAAATAGGGTGCAAGATAAAGTGCATAAGGTTAGATAGAGGAGGTGAATTTACATTAGATGAGTTTGTAGACCTATGTAATGAATTTGGGATAAAACAAAAATATACTTTTGCAGACACACCACAAGAGAATGAAGCCCCAGAGGGACAAAATAGGTCCATTCAACAAATTTGCAGAGCCATGATGCAAGAAAGAAACATTGCTCAAACCTATTGGGTAGAAGAAGTGCATACAACGGTACATATTATCAATAAGTCACATCTCAGACCAAACTGTGATAAGACACCTTATGAAATGTGGAACGGGAAACCAACATCAATAAAGAATTTTAAATTATTTGGGAGAAAATGTTATATAAAAAATAATGATGAAAAGTGAGGAAAGTTTGATGCTCGATCCGATAAAGGAATATCTTTGGGATATTCATCAAAAAGTGACGGATACAGATGTTATAATAAAATATTTCATAAGATTGTGTAATGCATAGATGTTAAGGTTGACGAAGAGCCTCCCAATAAAAATAAGAGCACAGGTTTTATCAATCCTCAAGAACAACATCATCATATCAATAAAGAAAGTGAAGTACAAGAGGAAGAATTAGAAGATACAAAGACTTATTCAAAATGACCCTCAAGACACACTCAAAAGCATCATTCTGAGAATCAAATTATTCGAGATAAAAGTGAAGGAGTACAAATGAGGAGGCAACTAGCAGAAAAATATGAGCAAGTTCATATAGCTATGTTGTCACAGATAGAGCCAAAGAACTTTGAAGAGGAAAGTAAATATAAAAGTTGGATAGATGTTATGAACGAGGAGTTAGATCAAATTGAGAAGAACTAGACTTGGGAACTAACACCAAGACCCGTCAGAAATAATGCCATTTGCACAAAATGGATATTCCAAAATAAGATGAATGAACAGGGTCAAGTTGTTAGAAACAAAGCCAAGCTAGTGTGTAAGGGTTACTCACAAGTGTAAGGTCTTTATTATGAAGAGAAATTTTCACCAGTTGTGAGACTGGAGGCAATGAGGATGTTTTTGGCCTTTGCATGCTACAATTATTTCAAGGTGTACTAAATGGACGTGAAGTCTACGTTCCTAAATGGTGATCTTGAGGAAGAATTCTATATGGAACAACCTGAAGGTTTTTCATTATCAGATAAGACTAACTATGTTTTCATGTTAAAGAAAGCACTATATGGTCTTAAACAAACACCACGAGTGTGGTACTCTATACTGGGCAAGTACCTTCAAAAAATAGGTTTCAAGAGAGGAGGAGATGATAGTAATCTGTACATAAAGGCTAATGGCGATGAATGACTGATTATAGTTATGTATGTGGATGATATGTTTGGAAACAATAAATATCATCTAGTATAATGGTTTGTTGAAGAGATGAAGACCAAGATCGAAATGTCTATGATTGGAGAACTTACCTTCTACCTAGGGCTCCAAATCCTACAAAATCTTGTAGGCATATTCATTTCTTAAGAGAAATACCTTAGAGATATGTTGAAAAGATTCTAAATGGAAGATTGTAAACCTGTCTCAACCCCCATGAATATTGGATGTAAGCTATGTGCAGATGATGAATCACCTGATGTGGATCAAAATATTTACAAATCTATGATAGGAAGTCTATTATACCTAAACAACTTCTCAACCAGATATAATGTTGGCAGTTGGAATAGTAGCAAGATATCAATCAACACCCAAACAAATCCATTTGTTAGCAAGAAAAAGGATTTGCAGGTACTTGAAAGGGACTACAGGCTATGGACTATGGTATCCAAAAGGTAAGGACTTTACATTGACAACATACATAGATGTGAATTGATCGAGCTGTGTGGATAACAAAAAAAGTACAAAAAAGGTACAAATGGCAGTGCATTCTACCAAGGAGAGTCTTTGGTGGAATGGGCAAGAAAGAAACAAACATCAATTTCTCTATCTATTGCAGAAGCTGAATACATAGGAACCATAGCCTATTTCACACAAGCATTGTGGATGAAATGGACACTATAGGACTTGAAGGTAAATTTTAATGAACCTATATCTATCAAATGTCACAACACAAGTGCAATAAGCATTTCAAAAAACCATGTGCTTCATTCAAAGACTGAGCATACCTATGAAGTACCACTTTCGCACAGAACAAGTTTCTCAACAAATAGTGAAGTTGGAGTACATACCCACAAAAGAAAAAATAATAGATATATTTACAAAGCCCCTTTCTAGAGAACCATTTGAATATTTGAGAAACAATTTAGTGATAATTTCTACAAACTCTCTTCACTAATGTGACTTCAAAAGGAGAACAATGGAGAGTATATGAAATTGACCACGGTCTAAGGGGGAGATTATAGGAGCATGAAAAAGTAATGAAGAGGAACAAGAGGCTTATTATTATGTCAAAGATTTGAAGCAGTTAGGAAGAAGCAATAACAAAATCATCATCCAATTGTGAGATCAAGCCACTTTCTTTAAGAGCTAATAACATCAATCAAGTTCACCATTCAAAAGTCATTTCTTCAATGAAACTTTTTATGTACACATGTTTCATGTATATATCTGGTACGTAAATGTGTAAATAAATGTTTTCAAGCATACATAGTATTGTTAAGACAATTTCATTTCTATTCAAATCATGTTGGAAGATAAGCCTAACTTATTGTATAATTGCATCATCAAATTTTCTCAAAATTCTTCATTGTCTCATAAATCTAAGTGTTTATATGGAATGCATCAATGTACATTATGATGATCCCTGTATTTAACTGCCTTTTGATGAATGAAAACCTAATATCCATCCAAATATAAACATGGAATAAAAAGCAAAGGTACTACCATCAAATGGAGGAGAAAAATCTATTATATTCAAATATACACATGCAAGTGAAAGCAAAGGTATTGACATCAAAGTGGAGGAGAAAATTCTATCATATTCAAGTATATATTCATGCCAAAAAAAGAAAAGGTATTTCCATGAAGTGGAGGAGAAGACTCTATATATTTTTATGTTTGGTTTATAGAATCATTCATCATTAATCATGATGAGATCTACATCCAAACCATATTATTTGCAATCTGCATCTGAAGATATCTATCTCAGCATCTAATAAAATGTTGTACCAATGTAAAGGATAATTTCATGTACATATCCTTTATGATTTCAAGAGACTACTATTGAAATGAAAATGGTTCTGCAAATAATTAAGTTACATTGCTACAATTCATTGCATCACTAGGATTTCTCTAATTCCTTCAGCACTATTATTATGAACACAAAGATTTGGATGCAATAAGAGTTAAAGTGTATTCATCATCAATAAAAGAAATCTCTTGAAAAGCACATCAACATAGTTGAAGATGAAGATCAAAGGATCCACCATCTCATGAGGATTTAAATGAAGAATCAATACATCAAGAGCTTATAATTACTCTAAAGCACAACATTCAAATTCAAATAGATCAATCTCCATATCTATTCAAGATACATAAAATAAAACTCATATATTTCATAGAAGGCAAATGGACAGACATTCAAATCCAATATATTGCCAAATCTATTATTCACAGTTGTTGAGATGCAATTCCTGGGCATTGAATATTAAGAAAATCTCAAGAACAACAAAATGTTGAACAAAAGGCTATCAGTACATGCTATTGAAAAGGGCATCACTATCACTAATTAATCACATACATTGAAAACAAAAGGAAGGGAGACGAGATCCCTAAAAAGATCAAGAAAACTTGCACAATAAGCAAGCATCTCATAGAGGAATAAATGTTAGGAGTAAAAAAAAACTGATAATAAGTGTTGACAAGCCCATACATAGTATTGATAGCAAGGTAGATGCGATATTGATTCTATTTGCAAGATTGTAATTGATCAACATTGTAAATATCACCAATATTCATTTCAATATATTATTGACAAAATGATAATCACATAAAAAAAATTGGCAAGCACATTAAACAGAAAGAAAAATTATTCAAAAATATGCTAAGCGTTATTAAAAATCTATTCAACTGAATTTATTCAATAAGCATCAAACCAATATCATTATTCCTTTATTGTAAGGTGAGGAATTAATACGGTTGGTAGATCATGGATCATATGAATTAAGATCAACGGAAAGGGACTTCTGACTATTCTAATACCGTGATGACCTCAGGGTTCTGTACAATCTTAGTGGCTATGAATGTCTACGACAATTCCTAGCGTCCACTATGACTGGTCATGACAAAACATACTTATTACAAATACCCTAGGGAAAGTCTATGGTAAGTAATAATGGCTTTCAATTGGGGCACTTACGATAGGTTACAAGGTAGAAGGTTTTTGGTATATGTATAGCGAAAGACATGTTGAGAATGATATAATGTGACAAAGAATTGAAAAGATATTAAAAGGATATAATAGAATGTGTGATCAAAGAATAAATGCATGAAATGAATGACATATTTGCCAAAACGGTTGCAAAATGATGCCCGTATCTTTACAAAATTTTGTTGGATAATATATTACGTTATAGAAATACAACGTTGCAACAATGCAAAGGATCATATGCCAGCACACACATTATAATGGTTGTGTAATTATGCAGTGAATTAGAAGGAGAAAACAAAATCGATGTGCACATAATAGGTTGAATATATATTGATAATACATGGCGTCGACAATAGGGTATATGGTTCAAGACATTGAATATATGGTGCGGTGAGCATGGAATAATACGTTGAATAAGCCATTGGAGTTTGAGAAACGTGAGACACCAAAACCTTCATACAGTGTGCAACACCCTCTTCGATCAACAAAACCCGTGCATGGAGTTTTCGAATACATAACGTTTTGGTGTCGCCTTAATCTCAACGTTTTGGTGTGGCAGCATTTGAATCTTAGCATTTTGGTGTGGCTGTATTAATCTCAACATTAGTGGTGTTGGTATCAGCGTTAATGGAGAATATGAAGATGGTTTTGCGTATCAGTTTTAATGGTATTGGTATCAATGTTAATGGTATCTATCGGCGAATATGGTATGCATTAGGCTTTTGTGCCCTAGTCAATAATTATTAAATGCTTACATTATATATTAATGTTTTTTTAATGCCTGTTCAACATACTTTTAATGTTGATTCAAAGCCTAATTCACTCATTAATGAACTGTTCTCACACAATGGGTCTAATTTACTTCGTTATCAAAATATCTTATAGAATGGCATTGAATTGGGCTAAAATCAGCCACTTCTATGGTTATTGTTATTGGCTTTGAGTTTATCCATTTATTAAGTGTTATTACCACTGTGTAATGCTGCAAATTTGGAAATTGGAAATTGATGTATTGGAAGTGTTTTTAATTCATTTTCACGCATAGTTTTATGAATTAAGGTTTTGTGCCCTAATATGTTTATCCCTTAAGAGTTCATTCAAGGTGCAACCTTCATCATGGAGATAGAGTCATTCCTGGATATTTGTAAGTGAGTGGAGGAAAAAAGAGGTAGAGAAAATGACATCATAGAAAGGCATGGCCACCTGATGATGAGAGGGATCATTGGAAATTAAAAAACTTAATTGATAGAGTGACCATAAATATGATCCTTATTTATTATGGTACATACGAAGAATCCAAAAACATTAAGACAAAGCTTAGAAGAATGCAAGTTCACAAAAATGATTTGTCCATCAAGAGATGCAAATTATTTCCCTATTCTTATATTCTTTGCGCTTTTGCACTAGGACATTTCTCAATATAATGTAATTCTCATGCATGCCATGTTTTCCTTACAAAGCGTTCTCTCAACAATATTTTTGAAACTTTTTACATATTGTTATCACAACAATATTTGCAACGTTAGTTTACAGTGAGTTGAAGACCATTTTTTTTTTATTATTATTTATTTATTATTATTTTTATTTTTTATTTTTTTTCAGTACCTTAATGAAGAAAAACCCCTTGCCATTGATGTCAAAGGGGGAGGTAAGAAAAGGTTATGGGAAGCAATGAGAAATATCTTTCAGGACAAAAGGGGGAGGACAGATGTGTTTCCATCAATTCCAAGGGGGGATATTGTTGGTATTGTTGGCATTGATGACAAAGGAGAAGATATCTGAATCAAAATGTTGAGCTTGGGATGTTGATGAGCTAATGATGTTGTATTATGTTGTTGTATGCATATGATGGGTTATAATGTTGCTCAAAGGTTGATTTATGTTGAATGCTATATGGCTTGAACTGAAGAAGGTTGAAAGTGACGTGAAGTGTAAATGCCATGCCAACCAATGTGAAGGCTAATCAATGTGGGACATGAAATATTGAGATAAAAGCTTAAATACATATATTTCTTTGAACAAAAAATGTAGATAATACAAATCTAATTTGTCTCTTGTAATTATTACTATTTGAGTTGTTGGTCTAGCTCTATTTTATATTACAAATAATTTTCAAAACTGAAAGCAAAGAGACAAGCTTCTGAGAATTTTTTGAAAGTCCAAGAGACAATGCCTAATTTCATATTCTTGCAGAGAATACAAATAACCAAATTGGCTTTCTTATAAAATATAAAATGTAGAATGGTAAATGTACTTTTTGAAGAAAAACAATCTGCATAAGAAAGTGGATGAGCAACAAGGGAAGAGATACAAAGTGAAAAGGAAAAGAAGTGCAGCGTAGAATTGACAAAAAAACTGTAAATGAGGTAACCATAATTTGTGACATGATGTTGTGATTGAGAAATTTATGTTCCTTTCTATGTTGTAGCTTGAAAAGGAACAAGTTGTAGCCTATTGAGGTAGGAGTGTCTTGTGGGTTGTAGCCTGCAAAAAAATTGTGGGAGTTGGAGCTTCCTTTGAGGTAGGAACCTCTTGTAGATTGGATCCTACAAAAATATGATGTAATAAGGAGTAGAAACATGCCTTCACATCACTTTCAACCTAAAATTTGTGGTTTTCTCCCTTCGGGGTTTCCACTTATATATGGTGTCTTCATGTGTTTATTCTTGTTTGTTGTGTGAATGTTTTGAATACTTGATAAAAAAATATACAAATTTATTTCCTTGACACCTGCAAAAGGAATTCAATAATAAATGAACACAAACATAAATCGTTAACTGCATAAGAAGAAAATTAATTTGAGAAAAAATAAAAATTCTGAATTACTCATTCACCCACCCCCCTCCCCCCAAAAGTAATTCTTAATCATAAATACCAGTTACTATAATTTGGCTATACTATAATGTTGTTGTCAAGCTTAAGACCACTGAGGGTTGGTATAAAGAAATTAAATGCAATATCAATGTTAAGCAAGGGTGTCCCTTTCCCCTACCCTTTTTGGAACTTACATCGATAATCTAGAAGAATATTTGGAAGATGTGGGATGTAATAGCCCTAAGCTCACTAACATGGTCATTACTCTTGTCCTTTATTCTAACGATATCATTCTTCTAGTTAGAAGCCATGATGATCTTCAAAAGCAATTCAAAATCCTCTATGATTATTGTTTTTAGATGGGTATGACTATTAATACCGACAAGATGAAAGTCATGATAATTAAATCAAAAAGATCAACCATGATAATTTAATATATAATAACAATTACTTGGAGAAGATTAATTCATACAAATATTTAGGTATTAATATTCATCATCAACTCAATTATAACTATAGCACTGAGAAAAGGATTATCGGAGGTTGGAAATCTTATTATGAGCTTGAAAACAGGTGTAAGTCCACTGATCTTGAGGTTTGGGGTTAAAAAAAAAATCTCTTTGAGACTCGCGTCACCCCTATTATTTTATATGGATGTGTGGTTTGGGTTGCAGTATATCTAGAGAATTATAGAGGACTATTGAGCTGATCCAAAATACATTTATAACCTACAACCTCAAGATTAAAGAAAATACTATCTATCTTATCCTCTTAATTGAATTTAACATTTCCCCCATCGAAAGCATGACTATGTTTAATATTTGATGTATAAGAGGAAAATTTATAACATGGAAGACAAGAGGTTACCCAAAATTACTTTTGACTTTAGCCAAAACCCCCCACCTTTGGCTCCAATAGGGGTAGCACACGGATTTCCAGGTTTAGCTTGACTATTGAGATATAAAGGAGGAGATTATCTGAGAGAAGAAGGATAATATTAAAAATACTATTACTTCCAAATTTAAGGATAAGGTGTGGGATGATAAGGAGTTAGAGGGAAAAGGAAGCTAAGGTATTATGAGGAGGTGATCAACCCCACTCTTGATAACTAGAATTATATTTTTGTCTTGACCGGTGCTAAGAAGAAAATGAACATTATGAAGATAAGAACTAATTCTCATGAGCTTCGAAGTGAAAACAAATGTTGGCTTATTTCCAAAACACTTTGGGATGAAATAATCTAATGCCTTTGTGGTACTAAGAGGGTTGAAGATGAAAAAAACATTCTCTTGGATTGTCTAGCTCTTACTCACATCCATTCTCATTTTCGAAACACTTGCCACACTACCAACCTTCTTAACTTGTTAAGTCAACAAAACCATAGTGATCTAGGAATGCTTATTTCCCTCCTTTTAATCATAGAAATAAAATATTGAAGAGTCAAAAAATATCTTATATTAAGGCCTGTTAGACCTCATTGGTCTTAGTGGACGTTAATCATCATCATAATTAAAGGCATAGTCAAACTAATAGACGTGATGGCCTTTTGGCCAAAATCCACCAATACATTTTTTAATAAGATTGTGATTTCTTACTGTTTAAAATGCACTTTTGAATGCAGAAATGGATCCATAACCATAAAAAACCCTTGAGGCACTCAAACATTGTAGATTAAACAACTTAAATTTATGGTTTTTAAAAATCTCTAACAAATTTTAGACAAACTTGACTAGAAAATTTGTTGTGAAAATTGTCAATTTGTCTATTACTTAGACTGCACATATATTAGATAGATAAAACAAAGAACAATATAGGAACATTGAAGTAATTGTTAAAAGAATAAATTAATTAGATCAAGGGTCAAAATCAAGTGAAATAAATAAAATAAGAGACAATATAATGCATTGAAGATTATGATTAAGGTAGCAACAAGGATCGAGAAAATTAAAATAAAGTAACCTAATAAAGTAACAATGTAATATTTAATAGTAGAAAATATTGATTTCATATTTTTTAAAAAATATTTTAAATAATATAATTAATAGAAGTTTAGATATATAATTAGTTTAATAAATCAAAGTTTTAAAAATATAATCATTTGTTATTTTTAAAAAGTTTTGAAATGAATTTAAATAAAATCAAAACATTAAATCATTGTTAGTTTTGAAATTATTTGTTACATTTATTTTTGTAAGCAAATATATTTACATTATATTAACATGCAAAAAATATACATAGTTTACATCCATGAGTGCATTCTCCTCCTTTACATGAGTAAACCATTGATGAGCTAGAAGGATCTTCCCCTTGAAGGGGAAACCAGAGCTTAGGAGTCTTAGAAATAAGCTGAAATTTTTCAAAATAGTGAGCAAAATTCCTAGCATCTTTGTGGCTTTCAATTGTTGATCAAAAGTAAGGACATGCCAAAAAATGTCATTGAGCCTCGAGGCTCTTTGTCGCGGATTTCCCAAACAAACCAAAGTATCATTGTTGGAGAATTGCCACTAAGCCAAACTAGACCAAGAATACCGACCTGAGAGTAGTCTTAAAGCTTAAAGGTTAGAATTTGCCACATTCAAACTACATAGTCGCGACGTTGGAGCCACACTGAACCTTAGCATTTCCATGGGCCTACACGTTTTTGGAGTCCACTGGGAGTTCCTCTAGGATGAATCAGCCATAGGGACTGGGGTGGTAAGGGGAGTGGGGAGGTGCATCAAATCCAAGAGGGACAAGAGTGCAAGCGAGTGAGGGAGGGTTTGCGGGAGCATTAGCGACAGACAAAGAAGAGGAGCCAACTAGAGGGGAATACAAGGGAGAGGGAGTAGGTGAAGAGGGGGATGAGATGGTCAAAATTCAATGTGGAACTATCTTGATAAGCACTTGAGGGAGGAGAAGGAGTGACTTTTCTCAGAAGAGAGCTCAATAACCTAGCCAAAGGCTTTCAAGTTATCCTAAGCTCTTTCCTTAAGCTAGTAGGTGAGAGGGTTCTCGAGGGCCCAGATAGTCAGATGACCTCTACAGGTCTCAGCGTCCTCAATGGTGTGGACCTCTCTCCTGATAGAATTAAGGATACCATAATTGAACTATTACAAAATTACATATTACAGAGCAATGGAACACGTAAAATATTGTTGAAACACAAATACATAAACACATAAAATAAGAGAGACATAAATATACATGGTTCACCCAAATTTTTCTACATCCATGGAGAAACAACCCTTCCTTCCTTTTATATTATCCAACAAAATGAAGAGATACAACCTACAACAAATCCACTATAATTTCCTCTTCATTCTCACACAACCTCCTCTCTCTCTCTCTCATAATAATCATACACAATCACAATACAATTCCCTCATATAAATCAAGGATTACCTTCTAGGGAAGAAAACCTAAATTAACATAAATTATACCATGAGATCGTTTGCCTAATGAATGGCCCAAGTTCATTACAAAATTACAATATTTTACAAGAAAAATTTTCATCTATGTTTAGCTTCGGGGGTGTTGCCCTTGAATCCCTGCCAAGGCGAGGCTCTTTAAAAGTAGTCATCACCCCCTTGGAAGATATCATACGGGTGCCTTTTTCGACCCATTTAAGAATTGGGGTCCAACATGGTTGAGACCTTTGAATTAAGAAGATAATTAGGCTCCACACCTAATAATCTCCCACTTGGAGACTGATTATAGAAACTCCACCGATGCTTCATTTGCTAGACAATGCTTCCACTTTGGAAATGGTTGTTTCTCATCTTCATCATCATACTTGAAGATCAATAGAAACTGAGCAGATCTCAATTTCTACCTAGTTACAACTTTTGTTAACATGTATATAGGATTTTTGCTAGTGTGTATCATTTCGAGCTTCAACTTTGCCTATTTCAACACTAACCATATGAAATGTTACTTGAGATTTATATGTTTAGTCTTGGAATGAAATGTTGAGTTCTTTGCAATATGAATGTCACTTTGGTTGTCACTGTATAACCTACCCATCTCCTACTTCTTGCCCAACTCATCCATAAAACTTTGCAACCAAATCATTTCTTTAGTAGTCTCTGTAGCAACAACATACTCTGCTTCTATTGTCAAAAGTGCAACAATGTTTTACAATTTTGAAACCCAAATGACAATTGTTCCACCTACAATAAATACAAACCATGTGGTTCTCCTTCTATTATCTCTATCACCTGCCATATCTGCATCAACATATCCCTGTAGAGCAATGTTTGAACCACCAAATCATAATTCTTGATTTGTGTTACCTCTCAAATATTTGAGAATCCACTTCACTGCCATCCAATGCTCTTTTCCTGGATTGTTCATATACCTTCTTACAACTCCCACTACATGTGCAATATCAGGCCTTGTGCAGATCATTGCATACATTAACCCACTACTAATGCATATGGAAATTTACACATATAATTAATCTCTTCTTGGTTCTTAGGACACATTGCCTTACCTAGTTTTAAATGGCTAGCCAAAGGTGTACTAACAAGTTATTCATTCTACACATTAAATATTTCCAACACCTTTTCTATGTACTCAATCTGAGGCAATGTTAATTTGTGATTTTTCCTGTCTCTAGTTATTCTCATACCAAGGATTTGTTTTGCAGCACCCAAATCCTTCATTGCAAATGAATTTTCTAATTTTCCTTTGAGCACATTTATTTCCTACGTGTTAGACCTTGAAAAAATCATGTCATCTACATACAATTGAAATACAATATAGTTGTCATCATTTTGTTTCTTAAGATAAACATAGTGATCAGAATGATATCTAGTGTAACCTTGTTCAAACATAGACTCGTCAAATTTTAGATACCATTACCTTTGAGCCCATTTTAGGCCATATAAGCTCTTCTTAAACCTACACACTAATTTCTCCTTCCCTTTGACCTCATACCCTTGTGGTTGTTACATATATATTTCTTCCTCTAAATCCCCATGGAGAAAGGTTGTCTTTACATCTAACTACTCAAGATGCAAATATTATGCTGCCACTAGACTTATAATAGTTTTGATTGAATTCATTTTAATAACAGGAGAAAAAAATTCATCAAACTTTATACCTTTCTTTTGTGAAAACCCCTTCACAACAAGTCTAGCCTTATACCTTTTTTTTCCTCCATCTTCTTCTTTCAACTTGTAAACCCATTTATTCTGCAATGTTGTTTTACCTGCAAGAAACTTGACTAACTCCCAAGTCTGGTTAAGCATTAAGCAATCCATCTCTTCTTCCATGGCTTGCTCCCACTTCTTCCTAGTTTTTATCTACATTTCTTCTTCGTATCTTTCCAGTTCACTAGAATGAGTCAATAATACATAATATAATGAAGGAGAGTATTGTTCAGGGGGTCTAATTATCATGGTGGATCTTCTAACACCACTTTCAAGTGTTTGAGGTACATGTTTCTATTGTGATTGTTTTTTTTGTTGTGGGCATTGATCATTATGATTTTCAGGCACGTTTATTTTTTTTTGTGATCTCATCAAGCACTGCATATTATTTGTTTTACTTTTCCTGCATCTGATCCTTATATAATACATTTTCATTCAATATAACATCTTTGCTCCTAATGATTTCGTGATTTTCATAATCATATAAGCGATAACCAAAATCATTAACACCATATCCAATAAAGGTACATTTCTTTGATTTTTCCTCAAGCTTTGTTATATTTTCTTTATTAATGTGGAAAAGGCTTCAAAACCGAATGTCTTTAAAAATGAGTAGTTTACCTTTTTACCTATCCATACCTCCTATGGAATACCATCATCCAAATAACTTGAAGGCCCTCTATTTATTAGATAAACGACAATATCGACAACATCTACCCAAAATTGTAAGGGCAATCCTACATGCAATCTCATGCACCATGCACACTCCATGATTGTCATGTTCATCCTTTCTTACACACCATTTTCTTATGGCTTTCCCAAAACTATATTCTCTCTACAAATTCCATGTTTTGGAAAGTAGTTATCAAACTCTTTTCTCCAATATTCACCTCCATTATCTAATCTGAGACACTTCAACTTCTTTCATGTCTCATTCTCAACCAAAGCTTTTCATTTCTTGAAAGTGTCAAATACATTAGATTTATTTTGAATACAATAAATATAGGTTTCGCTAGTTGCATCACCAATAAAAGTAACATAATAGCGATATCCACTAAGAGATGATACATGATTTGGTCCCTATACATCTATATGCACAAGATCTAATTTTTCTCTCTTCTTTTCCTTCCCAAGTCTAATAAATTTGACTCTCTTTTTTTTTTTCTGTAAACATAATTCTCACAGAAATCCAAAGCAATATGCTTAAAATCTAGCAATAAATTTCTTGAGTGAAGAATCTACATCCCTTTCTCACTCATGTGCCCAGGCCTATGATGCCACAATGTTGAATATGATCCTATGGAGGTTAAAGCATTAACAAAATTATAAATACCATTGCATTAATACAACGTACCAACCTTTTCTAATTTTTCTATTACCATATCTCCTTTAGTGACCTTCCAAGATTTGTCTGTGAATGTAGTTACACAACCTTCACCACCTAACTGCCTTGTTGAAAATAGATTTTTCTTTAGATTTGGAACATACCTTACCTCCTTCAATAGGCATTGGTTTCCATTTTGTTTCCTTTATATAAAACTTACCCATTCCAATGATTTTACAGGGTTTATCCTCACCCAAACGAACATGTCCACAATCTTCTTTAACATAGTCATGAAAATGTTTCCTGTCACGTGTAACATGGAATGAAGCCCCTAAATCAACCATACATGCATCAATAATATTTTCTAATGAAAGAATCAAAGAATATTGCAACACATCATTCGTCACATTTGCTTCATGATTGTTCTCTTGTTGTCCATATCCTTTTTTTCCTTTCTGAGATTTCCAACCTTTCTTCAAGTGTCATTTATTCCCACATTTCCAACGCAATATCCCTGATATGGATTCAGATATGCCTTTTCTTGATTACTGTGATTTCTTAGGCTCCTTCCTCTTTCCATTTTTCTTCCCCTATTCTCTACAGTCAAAGCATTGCCTAATGTCTCACCAAATCTTTTCTGTCACATTTCCTTGCTAAGGATGGCACCAACAATATCATCAAACTTTACAGTAATAGATTTAGAGACAGAGTTATTAGTAGCCATAACTAAGCCATTCAACTTTTTGGCAATGAACATAGAAATAACAAAGTCGTAACTTCATCAACAAAATTTTCCCCTACGGAAATTAACTGACTGGTAATTGTGTTAAAGTCATTTAAATGATTAGCAACTAATCCACCTTCTGACATATTCATATTAAATAGAAGCTTCATAATAAATACGTTATTTGAGCTCAAGGGTTTTCCATATAGTTTGGAAAATTCCGTCATTTAACCTTCTATTGTTGTTTCCTTTGAAATATTGAATGCCACTGATTATACAAAACATGGCCATATCGTTCTAGTGCCTTTTCGTCGATAATCTCCCATTATGCATCCATCATACCCATAAAAATATTTGATTTTCCACTCAATGGTAGGTACAAATATTTCTGATATAGATAATCTTCCATGGCTGGTAGTTTTGGCTGTCAAATTTCTCAACCTTAAACCTACCATATTTTGCCATTTCACCCAATTGAACCAGGAAACCTGCTCTCCCATGCGTTTATCAGCCAAATAGACATTTGACTTTGATACCAGTTGTTAGAGAATTATATATTAAAAAGCAATGGAATACATAAAATATTGCAGAAACAAAAATACAGAAACACATAAAACAAGAGAGACACAAATATACGTGGTTTACCCAATTTGGGCTACATCCACGGAGAAAAAACCAATATTTCCTTTTATATTATCTAACAAAATGAAGAGATACAAACTACAACAGATTCGTTGTAATTTCCTCTTCGGTCACAGACAACCTCCTCTCTCTCTCTCAAAATAATCATTCAAAACTGCAATACAATTCCCTCATATAAATCGATGGTTTCCTTCTAGGGAAAAAAACACTAAATTAACATGACTTCTACCATCAAATCATTCGCATAATGAACAACCCAAATTGACTATGAAACTACAGTATTTTACAAGGTAATTTTTCATATTTTTTAGCTTCAGGGGCACTGCCCCTGAACCCTCGCTAGGGGGGTCTCCTCAAAAGTAGCCATCACCCCCCTGGTGGCTATCATATGGGCATCATTGCCACCCCATTTTAGGAACTGGGTTTGACGCGGCTGAGACCTCTAAATCAAGAAGATAATTAGGATCCACACCCAACATGAATATGACTACAATAACAACTTCATCAAATTTGGTGGAAGGACATCCACGACCTTTGCCTCTACTAGGGATTCGACCTATGCCCCTATCACAATTTGTCATTTGGTGGTAGGAGGCTAGCATTGTAGAGTCAAAGCCAAAGGAAATGGAGGGAGTCTAGGGGAGAAAAACCTCGGGAGAGAAATGCCTAGAGGTGAAAATATCCATAGTTCTTTCCTTTTTACTACAGGAGCGAGTGAGAGAGAGAGCTTCGTATGAGTACTTCAGGTGTTGGAAGGTTGAGTTGTGAGCCATGAATTCCACCTACAAGAGGAGTCACGCCATGTGGTGACCTTTGCCAGTAGTTCTGAGGAGTCATGCCAGACCTCCCAGTAGTACTCGAATCTAGGGGAAATTCTTTTTTGCATTATTAAAATATGAAAAATTAAAATTCTCCAAACAATTGTAAATAATATATAATACATTAAAATAAGAAAATCTATTTAGTTTTCCTCTTTATGTTTTATTACTTTTTATAATTTTCCAATTTATTTTATTTTATTTTACTCTTCAATTTATTTATTTTTTTAATCTATTTTGTCTTTTCTAAATTTTCAAACTATAATCACTTTTTTATTTCAATTTTCATTAGTCATTTATATTTTTTTTCATTTTAGCATGAATATTTTCCCAGTCATTCACTTGATGTTAATGAAAGCTTCTAGTAAACTATGTGTTGTGTTTTTTTATATGTACATCAACAGACACAACATAGTTTACCAGAAGCTTTCATCATAAATTATTTATAAGTTTTTAAAATTAAATTTTATTTTTTCTTATTTAATTTAATTAAATTACTTTTGAAGAGGTGATAAGAGAGGGACAGGTACTTCATGGCCTCAAGGAGGACAAAGTGTTTAGGGCCTCATGGGGTTTTGGTCATATGACAAGTAATCAAACAAAGATATATGGTCTCAACCAAGGACTTTTGTTAGCCAAAGAACATCACATGGACACATTTACTATTATAGGAAATTCTTTGATAATCCTACATCAACTAGTCAAAGGCTCCCTCCCGAAGGAGAAATATATTAATTCATGACCAGCTCTTCACATCAACAAGGCCTAGGAGATATTGCCATATTTACCAAATAGAGTGTGTTCCCTTAACTTAATTTAAGTCAAATTTATGTAAATAAAAGATAAGGATTTCATTTTCTAGTATAAATAGAGATTTATTTAGGAAATGAGGAATAATTTCTTCATCCACATATTTTATATTTGGAGAGATTTGTTGAGGAATTAGAGGTTTTAGGCTTACATTTGATATTTTCCTTGTATGGGATATTAGGTCGATATTTAGTGGATCTCAACAAAGCATCATTGTTGCACATAATTTATCTTTGTAAATGAAAGTAGAGAAATAGAAGAGAGAATAGAGGATAAGAGATAGCAACGGGAGGCTAAGGGATCAAGAAACATCCGAGAGGATGAGTGGAGAGAGATAGGGAAGAGAAAAGGCTAGTAATATGTGAATAAAGCTAATTTGTACAATTTTTTTGCTGATAAGAATTACGTTAGATTTTCCTCCATCTATGTATGATCCCTCCATTTCAACTAATAAGCTATCTTGTCATTGTTAAATCTATGGAAATCATTATTTATGTGTTAATGTAAATTCAAGATTATGTGTGTAGACTATGGAGTCCTTGTAGGAAAGAAGAGGTATGGAAAAACCTCTTGTAATGAAATGAGTTGAATCAAATACATGAATGAGCTAAGGAGGTCATGAATCAACATTTGTAGAGAACCAAGAAACAACCTGAGTAGGTGCAAAATCAAGCTTGCAGGTCAATCCTCCAATATCAATTACTTATGTTGCAAGTTAAAGTTTAACCTCTAATAGACCCAAGGACGTGTATCGTGAAGACTTGGTGGAAAAATTTGTGTAGGGTTTTTCACCAATTACTGTTGAAATTGTCATCAAAGTCAAGGTTCCATCATGCATAGTTCTAGCCTTAGCCGTTGGTTTTGTATAAAAACCCTTTGTATTTGGAAATCCATCTATTTGGACCAAACCACAGTGAAACCACTAGTCTATACTTGAATCTTGGATTATATTTGCACACACTTTGAGAAGGAATGGCCCACAACTAGGCCAAAAAGCATTCGATAATTCGATTAAGTGAGAAGTCAGTTGAAGGGTGGACCCTTGGATGGGTGGATTAAAACTTTGTACATAGTGTAGGTCCCACATGCAGGACCTCATAGAGTAACTTAAACTAAGTAACATATATCTGGGATGATGAGTAGACATTGTTATGAAACCAACTCACAAAAAGATAGAAAAGATAGATGAATGCCTTAGAAATAATCCTCTTCGAGGGGGCAACCTCCTTTACATTACACAAATGAACAATTCTTGGATG
>APFE031003423.1:63964-90088 GCA_000404065.3 Pinus taeda | reverse complement strand
CTTTCTATATATAGGAGTCTAAGGGGTCATAATATAATCAGAGTCGACATAACAATAATACTGTAAGGGCACAATAATAACAATAGTGGGCTTCTATGGGGCACAATAATAACAATATGGGACTACATGGGCACAACAATATAATAAGGGGGTTTTACTAATAACAATAAGGGGTTACACTAGTAGTATAGGGACCTAACATGCCTCTCTCATTCAAAAAGTGTTGTCCTCAAAGCTTGAGTAGTTCTTGATGCTTCTGTATAAAATTTTGGTCACCCTGTTTGGAATCTTCAGCTGGTAAGTTCTTGCACTTGATGAGATACTCTGAAATTGATTGATTTCGTAGATGTCGGGTTCTTATTTCTATGACAGATCCAGGTTCAAAAATGATTTTTCCTTCCTCGTCAAGCTCTAGAAATATTGTTTGAACTGTGATCTTTTGTAACTTTTGAATGAGTAGCCATAATTATTCGTCCTTCTTCCATTCATCCCTTGCTTTATTTATCCAATCTGGTTGGATAATAGAAATAGCACAAAATAATGCTTGCACATCCTCATCCTTTCTTGAGAGTGCATCTGCAACAAAATTTTGCTTCCCATTTTTGTAGATGATTTCAAAGTCGTAACCCAACATATTTGTGACCCATTTTTGTTGTTCTTCTAAAGATAATCTTTGTTCTAAAAAGTATTTAAGACTATCATTATTTTTTTTTACCTTGAAGTGTCTTCCCATTAGGTTGGGTCGTCATTTCTTAAGTGCACGTAATATTTCCAACATTTCCTTCTCATAAATATCTTGCTTGAAATATAGCCGTAAAAATACCAAATCACCTACATCAAAACTTCTTTCACGGTGATGTTGATATTCCTGTTGTTTCATTCGATTCTTCACCAAAGTGATGTTATCCTTTAAAAGTTGGAGAACTTGTCATTGATGCTCGATGTGATCTTTCACTGCTTGAATCTTTTTCTTCTTGCTGTGTCCTTCTATCTTGAGAGTTTGAGGAGTGGTAATTTATTCCAATGCATTACAAGATATGGTCGGATTCATTTCTTGATGTTCGATGTGATCTTTCA
The DNA here is from genome assembly GCA_000404065.3 of Pinus taeda. NCBI lineage: Eukaryota > Viridiplantae > Streptophyta > Pinopsida > Pinales > Pinaceae > Pinus > Pinus taeda. The sequence goes on along the minus strand of APFE031003423.1, from coordinate 89,011 downwards.
CTTCTTGAACATTTTTTTTATCCGAATTGGATCCATAAAGAATAATTGGAAGAACCATGGTTGTACCAGGTCGGGACAAACTTCAAAGAATTAAGAGAAGTGATCAAAAACACCTCTAAACCAGTGGCAGTTGGCAGCCAGCGTAGAACTATGAGGAACTCAGTCAAAGTGCACTAACCGAGGACCATGGAGACTGCACAGGAGGTGAAGTTAGCCCCTGGGAAGCCTGGATCGGGAAAGAGAGGGAGTTTTTGATGAGCTATCGTGCATCACTGGGCGAAAACCCTCAAAATGGGGAATTCTCGAGCGCTCGATCGAATGAGAGCTAGGAAAACCATGGGAAAGAAAGGCTAAAGGCAAAGGTGGGATTCGTGCTCCAAAAACCAACGGTATTGATCGGGGGCATCCCTAGGCGGTAAGAAATTTTGGAGAAAATGGAGCAATTCCACTCAGTGCCTGATGCATGGCAAGCAAAGGAGAGAGAAAACCGCTGCTCATCGCGCGCTAACGGTCAAGCAAGTCAACCGTGAAATGAGCGGACGACTGATATCGTGCTCAATGATAAAACCAGATTTAACGATGGATTAAGCTGCAATTTAGAAGAACTTGAGGTCCGCTTTGACCGTCAAGGTGGCAAATGACTCATTCCATATCGTAATTGAAGAAAAGAACTAACAAAGCAAGCTGGCGCAGTTCGCAAGAGGACAAGTGGTTGCTCCCTATGAGTCTGATGATGACGCTGAGAAAAGGAACTCCAAGCAAAGCTGTAGCAGGCGATCTGACGAAGTTGGAAGAGGAATCGAACAACCATGAGCTTGAGTGGCTTTAAATCCATGCACAGACCAGCAAAAGGGGGGGACCGAAAGACAGGACACACCCACACCCACATGGAAGAATAGAGAAAGTAGACATAGAGAGCAAAAAAAAGTAGTGAGAAGACAAAGGGTCGGGCTGACCAGAGGCAACATCGAGCACCAGAGGGCTTGAGAAATTCGAGCCATCCCTGAAGGGGATCTCTTAGGACTGAGAACCACATTGGGCTCCTTCCATTGTAGACCCAAGAGGTCAGAAATATGGTAAGACCAAGAGTCTGTGTACTCTAGTGGCTTAGGAAATCCAAGAACCACCCTGACAAGCCATCCTGTGACAGGAGACTCTTATTGAGTTCCTTCTTTGTAATTCTCTGCTTTAAGACACAATAAAATAAGGCCACCACTCAAAGCTGGACCAGAGATGTAGGCCTAGAGGATAGGTTGAACTCCTTATTAATTTCTTGTGTTCTTATATTTGCTTACTATTTTTCTCTGCCGTCTTCCATTTCAAGTGTCTATGTATATGCAATTTGATCGATCCGTTTCTTAAATAAACTAGACACACACCAGCACATGAGTCTGTAATACCTCTATTCAATAATTCTTATATGGGATCACTCATAGGGTGATTATCGCATAAATTTTCTTCTTGATATGTCCTTCTATCTTGATAGTTTGAGGAGTGGTAATTCTAGGCAATGCATTACAAGATATGGTTGGATTCATTTCTTCTTTCTCGATGTGATCTTTCAATTCTTGAACCTTTTTATTCTTGATATGTCCTTCTATCTTAAGAGTTTGAGGAGTGGAAATTCTTACCAATGGTTTACAAGATATGGTCAGATTCATTTCTTCTTTCTCTAGGGTTGGTTCCTATTATATATTATCATTCAGAACTTTCTCAAGGTTAAAGAAATAAATTTCCGAGGTAACCACAAACCTAATCTTTTAAGTATAGGTTCTAGCCAACCTACACTCAGAGAGGGATCTCTCTTTATAATTTAACTTTGTTTTGGTGGGATTTTAGGCTAGCTCTTTGTGCTCATGATGTTTTGTTTTGATTGGGTGGTGGAATTAAGGAAACAAATGGGTAGAACATGTATTCAGGCCATTGGGCTATGGATTCAATCAAAGAGTGGCTTAACTGGATCTTATCAATCACTAAAGTAAGAGTTCACAAGGCAGGCTAGCACAACAAAAAGAAAATCTGCAGGTTCAAATGGATGAGGCAGTCCTAACCAGGGCAAAGGGCAATGAAGAATCCTTAACTGGGATTAAGATGAAGAAAAGAAGGATGATCAGTAGCAAAGGGAAATGAATAATCCTTTACTATGGATCAAAGGGGGGGAAAATACGAAAGTAAGGAAGCAATTAAGAATTCCCAGACCAAGGTAGTTTAGTAGAAAACATATAGAAAGTAAACAGTTAAAATAGAGAGCATTTAAGCTAATTCTGAGATATCATTCCTTGTTTACTTTTCCAATTTCGTAAGAGACACATATGAATATTTATAGCATGAAGAGAAAACAATATTTAAAAATGAAGAGATAATACTTATTTGTTCCAACTGTGCACAAGAATCCAGTGAAATGTCCTTAGCTTTATTTCATATCTAGCAAAACCAGTCCAGTCTTGAATACAAAATCTCCTTGGCTCGATATAAAATGTCTACAGAAATGTATTTTAATCCACACAAAATACTTCAAATGAAGAAGTATTTATACAAATTCTAAATTGAAATATCTTGAAAAAATATCAAGATTGGTTTTACAAATATCTCAAACTGTTTTACATTGATAGAACTTAAATAAAGGACATTCAAAACTAATGAATCTATTTGTCATTACTTTTATGGATTTATGGTGACAAATAAGAGAAAGTCAAATTTTATAACAACTCTTGATTGATGATGAAGCATCCTAGTCACTAACTGCACCCTTTCTTTGTGCATTATGCCCCAGCAATTCTGCAAACTTAGGGTCCAACGATACGATTTTATATCTCAATCCAAGATAGATATGTAAAACGTGAAAGAGGTTATTGTAGATAAGTATGTTATTGAGATAAACCTCTCTCAGTTTCCAAAAATTAAACTCCAGATGTTCACAATATTCTTTGCAAAACGATGTCAAAAATAGGACTTTGCACAAACTGAAAAATAGGCTGTGAAGACATGCACTTATCTCCCTTTTGGTAATACCTGTGTAAAAAGTGAGATAGGTTTTTGTATATAACCTTTTGGGAACAAAAGCCTCCTCAAGTATCTCAAAATATATCTTGCATTGGTCACAATAGTTTCTGAAAAACTATGACTTAAACATGAAATTTCTAAAGAATGTACCATTTCTGCTCTAATTTCATCTTTTAACCTTAAATTTCTTTTAACTGTTTTACACTTTTACTTTGGATAAACTTCATTTTTTTTAGTGAAAGTGTTTTCATCTTTGTTTAACCTTTATTGCCTTCATGTTTACTTTAACTATTTGATTTTATTGTTTATTTTTACCACTCTGTTTTTTCATCTATCTTCACTTTGACATGAATCTGTATGCTTTGTAACTCTCTTCCCTGTTGTTTGTCTTCATGCTAAATGATTTACTTGGCTTGGTCTTTAATATGGTACTCTTTAACCCTCATACACTTTGACTATGATGAATTGTCATCATTCCCACTATGTTTTTACCTTCCACTGTACATTTTTTACTATTTACTGTGTATTTCATTAGTAAATTCTTTTATTTTTATGTATATCAGCATTAGGTAGTGGATATAGATTAAGTCCATGCACATTTTGTGCACTTGTCCTGTAACTGTATTCTCTGTCTGGTTTCTCTGTTTTGACAGTCATAGCTCTGTGTCACTGTTTTCTTCCTCTGAATACACATTCTGAATGATGTTTCTAGTTGATTTCTTGGAATAAACTAGTTCTGTGACTAGTATTAGACTGGTTTATCCAAGGTTTGTTCTTTGGCTGACTACCTGCAAAAAACAACAATGGTTAATAAAATAGGGGTTTGAAGTGAAGGCATGCGATGGCTTTCTTTGTAGAGGAATGTGTTGGAAAGGGGCCATAATGGATTCTTCGACGTAATTGGAGGTGAAATCGAGTCACAAAGGTTTGGGGTCGTGATGGAGGGTTTCATGGGTTAACACTGCGAAATTGGTGAAAACCGTGAAAAACTGGGTTTTCACGTTATAAGGTTTAATGGGTAGAAGTTCAAATATGGTGTGGAAGTCAATTAAATGAATGGACGGGCAGTTTATCGAAATGGCAAGGAAGCAGTATTGAAGCGCCATCGCCCCGCTTATGAGTCGTGGGTGGTTTTGAGGGAGGCCACCCAATTCCATTCATCGGGCGCCACGTAGCAGCGGGGTGAACAATGAAACCACTCACGTCGGGCTCGTAACGTTCGGCATCGAGGGCCGCTCGATATGAGCGTCAACCATCGGATCTGAAGGGGCCAGATCGTATGATGGTCGGGGGTGTGATTTGATCGGGGAGTTAATGGAGGGGCCCAACATGATAGTAATTACGGTTTAAGGAAACTGAATGACATCAGGGCCGATTTGATTGGTGGAACATGTTATTAATTAATCAATGTTTGATTAATTAACCCCTTTTTGTTTGGTGAAGGGTTATGGCTCTTAACTAGTCACTGATCGGCTAATTAATCCATTTAATTAATTTACTAAGTAAGGTTTATATTTCAAACCTCAGGTGGGATATTATCATATGGAATTTAATAAATATACAAGAGAGGGGTTTAGTTTAGGGAGTTAAATAAATATAGTGAATATTAAAGTTAATATGAAATGAAAGGGGAAAAGTGGGTTTTTGCACTAAGTATAATGTGTTGAACATTTATTTACACAATTCATACCTACACATTATAACTTAGGCTAAATGCCTTTTTGTGGGTTTTTTGTCGAAAAAAGGGATTTTATGTAGGGTTAATTATTTTCCCTAGGAAAATGGTGATTTCACCTTAGGAAAAGGGATTTGTTTGGGAAAATGATGGAGAGTGAAGGGGGTAAATGTTTATGAGGGGATTCTCATTACTTAGGACCTATAAGTCATTGGGCCGAGGGTTCGGTCCCTCCAGAAGTCAAAGAAATGCTATGAGCCCCTTTGACTTAAGATTTTAGGTACTTAAGACTTTTTCTTGGAGATTAGTTAAGTGGAAATGTAATGAGTGAGGGAAGTTAATCATTTTGACTTTGTGAACTTTGATGCATGTTTGATTTTCACCCATAATTAGAAATTTTGATGATGAAAGTGAATATTTTGCTCTTATCTGACAATAATCACAATTCTGCAATCATTCTTCTACTTACCTACCTACTCATCCTACCATTTTTACTTCTCTTTATTAGGGTGCACTTAAACTGGAAAACCCTTATCAAAACCTTTTCTTTTCTTTTACAATAGTAATCTATCTAAGTCTATCCTTATTACATCCAAGGAATTAGATTAAATAGTTGATCTCCTTTTATTTACTCTACCTAATCTAATTATCTACCAAGATTAAACAGTTTGGTTAGATTTTAATTCTTTATTTATCAACATGAAATTTAAAACATGAACTAGCCAAGTTTAAACACTTTGACTGTCATGGATTGTGGCATAAAGTACAAGTTGTACACAATATTTTATTTTACATCCAAGGTAACTAGGAGTGGCATTTGGACTTGCTCACTTTCATGGTATTTTTCTTGGGGTTCATTTTTTCATTTTTTCTGACCTTTTTAATTCTTTTTTCCCTTTGATTTTTCTTTTAGGGCATACGCTCTTTACATTTTTTTTTTTGAGAATATGGAAAACATTTGTAGAAAGCAAAGGTATGTACATATTACAGAATTAAAATCAACCAATCATAGATTATGACACCTATTGGTAGAAGAACCTAATAGTGGCTCCTCTTGAGGGTGGCATTTCCTTGTGAAATGTCAAGAACATCGTCGACTAGTAGCCTGATCCATTGGGCCAATCCCACACATGTATATACTCTGTTGTATAATCTTTGTGACTAGAAATCTTGAATTGACACTACACCCTTTTCTGCAAACTGAAATCTAATCTAACATAAACTTGTTGATGGAAGCCAAATTTATTCAAACTGAAATCCTACCTACTTACTCTAATCAGCTTTCTGATTGCTAGTTAGGTAAAATGAAACAGCCAATGAAACCACTCAAGCATCATATAAATTGGTGAATTTTGTTGCTTGTGCTTGTTGGTGGTTAAAATTGAGATCCTGAAATCAAATATAACTTTGTTAGCCTTTGACAAGATAAGGAAATTCCTGATTTCCTTTTTTGACTCTAGAAACTATACAAGAAGATCTTGTAAAATATATACACTATTCTTGAACTGATTCAAAAAACTATACATTTATTGTGTATGGCTTGCATGCCATGAAACTAAAATAATACCTTGATCTTTATCACCCTGCATGTTTTCAAAAGAGTTTTGTGATGATGTTTCTTCTGAAAATGGCAAGAAAACCAGTTACCTAATCAAGTCTGTATCAATACCTTTTTCAAAGTCATAGTTAGCTAATGGAGAAGGCATTTGACTACAAATTCCATCCAACACATCAACATTTGGATCATGAAAGACTTGGAGAGACTATTGCCATCCGTTTTCTATTGGTTCCAATGAAACTACATAATTTTCTAAAAATTGCTCATCCTTTTTTACAAATAGATTATGAAAATTTCCTTTCAAAAACTAAATTGACTCAGAACAGAATGGTAGAGAATTATCTTCGATAGTTTGAGAATATGTTCCAACTTCCAAGTCGTCCTCTGCAACCTGACATTCAATGGCATTTTGGGGCTATAAATCTAGATATGAGAAGTCTTGAACAAGGATTTTATTGCCTTCTATATGGTTGATATAAAAACTTGTTGACATTTGATTTTTGATTGCATGAAAGTTATTCCTGATAAACTGAAATGAAGCAAAACACAATGGTAAATTTCCTTCATCGATTTCAAAATTTTATGCACTTTTCTCATCATTCTCATAGTTGAAATGAGCAAGCTGATCACTATTTTCAAGCTGTTGAACCTGAACTTCCTTCTTCCTCAAATTAGCTTCTGATTCCTCTACAAGGTTAATTTGGATTTGAGGAACATAATCATTATTATAGTGATCAAGCTTAGGCACATCATCATAAGAAGTAATGTCACCAAATCTATATATTAGATCAGCAGTTTGCCTCTCCACATATGGTTCTATAACTCTATCTTCATATTTATGGTAGTTGGAATTAACAGGAATTTGTTTATGGTTGTAAACCTCTTCTTTTTGTGAAACAAATGTTTCATGGTGATTTTGAACAAAAAGTTCATGTTTCATGGTGATTTTGAACAAAAAGTTCATGTTTCATGGTGATCTTTTGTATCCTCTCCTCTACTGTTTTTAACAAAATGTCTAGTTTTACCTCTACTTCTACTTTCAACTTTTCTCTTCTAATTTGCAAATTAACTTCTACATCTACTGCCATGTTCTGCATCTGTTCCAGTGTTAAGGGGTTTCTTTCTCTTAGCTGAAATTCTATCTTTGGATCAAATGCTCTTGGGTAACGCAAAAGAGTTGAATCAGGGGGAGGTCTTATATTTGATGGAATTGAATAATATATTTGATTAAATCTGTCTAAAACTATTGTATTGTTTCATCTGGATATCTTTTTAACTGATTATATTGTTCTATGATCACAAACTGATTAACTTTGATTATCCATTTATCAAGGAAGAATTTGAGAAACTACTGGAGATTTGAGATGCTTTCCTCAGGCAGGGTTTTGAACCAACTCTTGACTTTGTCGTGCAAAGAAAGAGAAAAAATCCTAATACTGACATCCTCTTCATCTACTTCAAATAAGTTAAGATAATCCTCAAAAGGTTGAATATGTTTTTGGGCAGTGATACCATTCTCTCCATCAAAGCTAGAGAGATACTTGTGATAATCATTAGGGAAAGCATGGAGTGTAGCAGGTAACATGAGGGGCTTATACCTATCAGGAACTTTATAAAGTATAGGAACATGTACAATGAGTGTATAATTAGTTTTGATTGTTTCAGTTTCTCTGATTGGAATATGATCTTCATTAGATTCAGAAGAAAGTTGTTCAAATATGTAAGGAGACTTTATATCTACAAATTTTAAAGGAAAATAATAAAAAATTGATCGAAAATCTTCTCTAAAATACAATATACATTGAAAAATTTTATCAATGAGAAAGAACATAATGTCTTGGATAACAATCCAAGTTAAAAGCTTGATCTTTTCACATAGTTCTTTTAGGTTCATTTCTCCAATGGAGTATTGATTGTGAAATTGATTTGGAGTCGCCACGTGGATGATTTTAACCTTTGTATGTCTGATCCTTGTCCACCATCATAGATTAGATCTAAACCTACAAAATAATTCTGAAGAAAATGTTAGTTGTCCCCAGTGGAGTCGCCACTATATTATCACTCAGAACTTTCTCAAGGTTAAAGAAAGAAATTTCTGAGGTCACCACAAACCTAATCTTTTAAGTATAGGTTCTAGCCAACCTACACTCAGAGAGGGCTCTATCTTTATAATTTTATTTTGTTTTGGTGGGATTTTAGGCTAGCTCTTTGTGCTCATGATGTTTAGTTTTGATTGGGTGGTGGAATTAAGAAAACAGATGGGCAGAACATGTATTCAGGCCATTGGGCTATGGAGTCAATCAAAGAGTGGCTTAACTGGATCTGATCAATCACTAGAGTAAGAGTTCATAAGGTAGGCTAGCATAGCAAAAAGAAAATCTGCAGGTTCAAATGGATGAGGTAGTCCTAACCAGGGCAAAGGGCAATGAAGAATCCTTAATCAGGATTAAGATAAAGAAAAGAAGGATGATCAGTAGCAAAGGGCAATGAAGAATCCTTACTATGGACCAAAGGGGCGAAAACTAGAGAATTAAAGGAGCAATTAAGAATTCCCAGACCAAGATAGTTTAGTAGAAAACATATAGAAAGTAAACAATTAAAACAAAGAGCATTTAAGCTAATTCTGAGATATCATTCCTTGTTTACTTTTCATATTTTGTAAGAGACACATATGAATATTTATAACATGAAGAGAAAACAATATTTAAACATGAAGATATAATACTTATTTGTTCCATATGAATATTTATAACATGAAGAGAAAACAATATTTAAACATGAAGAGATAATACTTATTGGTTCCAACTGTGAAATGTCCTTAGCTTTATTTCATATCTAGCAAACCCAGTCCAGTCTTGAATACAAAATCTCCTTGGATCAATATAAAATGTCTACATAAATGTATTTTAATCCACACAAAATACTTCAAATGAAGAAGTATTTATATAAATTCTAAACTGAAATATCTTGAAAAAATATCAAGATTGGTTTTACAAATATCTCAAGCTGTTTTACATTAATAGAACTTAAATAAAGGACATTCAAAACTAATGGACCTATTTGGCACTACTTTTATGGATTTATGCTGACAAAGAAGAGAAAGTCGAATTTGATAGCAACTCTTGATTGATGATGAGGCATCCTATTCACTAACTGCATCCTTTCTTTGTGCATTCTGCCCCAGAAATTGTGCAAACTTAGGGTCCAATGATACACTTGTATATCTCAAACCGAGATAGATATGTAAAACGTGAAAGAGATTATTGTAGATAAGTATGTTATTGACATAAATCTCTCCTTGTTTCCCAAAATTAAGCTCCAACTGATCACAATATTCTCTGGAAAAAGATGTCAAAAATAGGACTTTGCACAAACTGAAAAATAGGTTGTGAAGACATGCACTTATCTCCCTTTTGGTAATACCTGTGTAAAAAGTGAGATAGGTTTTTGTAGATTGGCCTTTTGGGAAAAAAACCTCCTCCAGTATCTCAAAATACATCTTGCATTGGTCACAATAGTTTCTGCAAAACTATGACTTAAACAAGAAATTTCTAAAGAATGTACCATTTCTACTCTGATTTCATCTTTTAATCTTAAATTTCTTTTAACTATTTTCCACTTTTACTTTGGATAAACTTCATTGTTGTTGGTGAAAGTGTTTTCATCTCTATTTAACCTTTACTGCCTTCATGTTTACTTTAACTATTTACTTTTATTGTTTATTTTTACCACACTGTTTTTTCATCTATCTTCACTTTGACATGAATCTGTATGCTTTATAACTATCTTCCCTATTGTTTGTCTTCATGCTAGCTACTTTACTTGACTTGGTCTTTAATCTGATACTCTTTAACCCTGATACAATTTGACTATGATGACTTGCCATCATTCCCACTATGTTTTTACCTTCCACTGTACACTTTTTACTATTTACTGTGTATTTCATCAGTAATTTCTTTTCTTTTTGTGTATATCAGCATCAGGTAGTGGATATAGGTTATGTCCATAAACATTTTGTTCACTTGTCTTATAATTATATTCTCTGTCTGGTTCATCTATTTTGACAGTCATAGCTCTATGTGACTGTTTTCTTCCTCTGAATATAGGTTCTGAATGAGGTTTCTTGTTGATTTCTTGGAATAAACCAGTTCTGTGACTAGTATTAGACTAGTTTATCCAAGGTTTGTTCTTTGGCCGAATACCTACAAAAAGCAACAATGGTTAAGAAAATAGGGGTTTGTAGTGAAGGCATGCGATGGCTTTCCTTGTAGAGGAATGTGTTGGAAAGGGGCCGTAATGGATTCTTGGACATAATTGGAGGTGAAATCGAGTTGTAGAGGTTCAAGGTGGCGATGGAGGATTTCATGGGTTAACATTATGAAACTGGCGAAAACTGTGAAAAACTAGGTTTTCACGTTATAAGGTTTAACAAGTAGAAGTTCAAATATGGCACGAAAGTCAATTAAATGAACGGATGGGCGGTTTATCGAAATGGCAGGGAAGCGATATTGAAGGGCCATCGCATCACTTATGAGTCGTGGGCGGTTTTGACGGGAGGCCACCTGATGCCATTCATCGGGTGCCACATAGCAGCGGGGTGAACAGTGAAGCTACTCACATCAGGAAGGTAACGTTCGGCATCGGAGACCGCCCAATATGAGTGTCAACCGTCAGATTTGAAGGGGTCAAATCGTATGGTGTTCAGGGATGTGATTTGATCGGGGAGTTAATGGAGGGGCCCAATGGGATAGCAACTGTAGTTTAAGGAAACCTAATAACGTTTGGGACGATTTGATTAGTGGAACAGGTTATTAATTAATCATTGTTTGATTAATTAACCCCCTTTTGTTTGGTGGAGGGTTACGGATCTTAACTAGTCGATGATTGGCTAATTAATCCATTTAATTAATTTACTAAGTAAGGTTTATATTTCAAACCTCGGGTGGTATATTATCATATGGGATTTAATAAATATACAGGAGAGGGGTTTAGTTTAGGGAGTAAAATAAATATAGTGAATACTAAATTTAATATGAAATGAAAGGGGAAAACTGGGTTTTTGCGCTAAGTATAATGTGTTGAACATTTATTTACACAATTCGTACCTACACATTATAACTTAGGCTAAATGCCTTTTTGTGGGTTTTTTGTGGAAAAAAAGGGTTTTATGTAGGGTTAATTATTTTCCCTAGGCAAATGGTGATTTCACCTTAGGAAAAGGGATTTGTTTGGGAAAATGATGGAGAGTGAAGGGGGTAAATGTTTATGAGGGGATTCTCAGTACTTAGGACCTATAAGTCTTTAGACCGAGGGTTCGCTCCCTCCAGAAGTCAAAGAAATGCTCTGAGCCCCTTTGACTTAAGATCTTAGGTACTTAAGACTTTTTCTTGGAAATTAGTTAAGTGGAAATGTAATGAGTGAGGGAAGTTAATCATTTTGACTTTGTGAACTTTGATGCATGTTTGATTTTCACACATACTTAGAACTTTTGACAGTGAAAGTGAATATTTTGCTCTTATCTGACAATCATCACAATTCTGCAACCATTCTTCTACTTACCCACCTACTCATCCTACCATTTTTACTTCTCTTTATTAGGGTGTACTTAAGCTCGAAAACCCTTATCAAACCTTTTTCTTTTGTTTTACAATAGTAATCTATATAAGTCTATCCTTATTACATCCAATGGCTCAAATTAAACAGTTGAACTCCTTTTATTTACTCTACCTAATCTAATTATCTACCAAGATTAAATATTTTGGTCAGATTTTCATTCTCTATTTATCAACATGAAATTTAAAATATGAACTAGCTAAGTTTAAACACTTTGATTGTCACAGATTGTGGCATAAAGTAAAATTTGCAAACAATCTTTTATTTTACATCCAAGGTAACTAGGAGTGGCATTTGGACTTGCTCACTTTCATGGTCTTTTTCTTGGGGTTCATTTTTTCATTTTTTTCTGACCTTTTTTATTCTTTTTGCCCTTTGATTTTTCTTTTAGGGCATACCCATGGAAAACATTTGTAGAAAGCAAAGGTATTTACATATTATAGAATTAAAATCAGCCAATCATAAATTATGACACCTATTGGTATAGGAACCTAATGGTATATATCCTCTTCTTTTGATGTTTCTTAATCATTTTCTTCCTCATCTTAATAATCTATGTAAAATACTTTCTTCTCAGCACACTTAAGACCTTTAATGTATTTGTTATCACAATTGTAACAAAGCCCTTTTTCTCTTTTTTCTTCCAATTGTTGTGGTGTAACCCTTGTAGGCTGTGGAACGCTAGGAGAAACAACACTTCCATCTTTATATTTGTGAGGGATAGACCTCCTTGTTTCCATAATTTTTCTTTCAACTTTGTAACAAAGCCCTTTTGCTCTTTTTTCTTCCAATTGTTGTGGTGTTGCTCTGAAGAAGGTGTTTCTCTTGGTATCCTCATAATGTGCTATCATTTCCTCCATGAAAATTGACCACATAACAAGTTGTTTACGAGAACAAAGCCCTTTATACCATAAAAATTGATCCGGTTCTAAATATGAAGATGTAATACATACCTTTTGTAACAATGGTATGTCATGTAGATCAAAATATTTCTCCATCTGTAGTATCCAATTTACCAGATCCTTGCCATCAAACTTCCTCATCTCACTTTTTCTTGATTTTAGGAGCTTGATCTTGAAACGATTGTAACTCTATAATTTCAGATCTCCAAGTTCTGAAATTTCATCTTGTAGTAGCTCTCTGAGTCCTCTTTCTAACCCTGAAAGTTTGATCAAGATTGGATTCTATAAGGAATCGTTATGTCAGATCTCCCACAATGACCTGATTATAGACTGGTTCAATAGATCAAACTTGTATGAAGTTCCACGTGTCACTGTTTCAACCTTAGGACCTGCAACCAATAAATAGAAAACTACAATCCATCCTCTTTCTTAAACTTCTGACGAAATTTCAATTTGATGCTCAGAGAGAAAGTTATGATGATTTTCCCAAGGCCACCTATTTAGGATGTAATTTGGGAGCCTCTAGAAACCCTAAATGTCTCAGATTATATCTCCAAAAATGTAGGAAGAAAAGATCTGAAATTCAGACCCGATCTTCCCCACGATTTCGGTTCAAATGGGTTTTAATTTCAGATTCTGAACCTTCATAGAGAAAATATAATAGCGAAAATTCCATGACGCCCTATTTGAGATGAAATTCTGGAGCTTGCAAAGCCCTAACCTCCTCAGATCATATCTCCGAAAATATAGTGAGAAAAGATCTCAAATTTGGATGCATGGTTCAAAACGATTTCTTCTCAAACAATTTTTTTTTTAAGCTTCTGAAACCTTGTAGCGAAAAAGTTATAGCGAAAATTCCACCATGACCTGTTTGGAGCAGCGAAACCCTAAAATCCACAACTCTGATACCAAATGTTATGAAACCAACTCATAAAATGATAGAAAAGATAGATGAACGCCTTAGAAATAAGCCTCTTTGAGGGGGCAACCTTATTTACATTACGCAAACGAACAATTCTTGGATGATACAAATGAGAAGACCTCCTTTCTATATATAGGAGTCTAAGGGGTCATAATATAATCAGTGCCGACATAATAATAATACTGTAAGGGCACAATAATAACAATAGTGGGCTTCTATGGGGAACAATAATAACAATATGGGACTACATGGGCACAACAATATAATAAGGGGGTTGTACTAAAAACAATAAGGGGTTACACTAGTAGTATAGGGACGTAACAGACATGCAGGAAAATTAGTAAATACATGGGTTGACAAGTAGACATCTAGGTGGATTAGTAGATATCTGGTTCGAGGAATGAACATCTGGGCAGATCAAAGTGAGCACAAGCTATATATGGGCGTGTAGAATATATCTAGAACCATTATAAGGTAAGTTTAGGTGTAACCTTCCAAATGGGTGGATAACCAAATTAAGATGGGCACAATGCATATAAATTTGAGTTTCAACACTTTTTTTTATTTAAACAAGAAAATGCCACCAAACGGGCCTAAAAAATCCCTAGAACCTTCATCTTAATCCCTTATTTCTAAGGTCTTGTTTGCACAGTTTGTTGATTTAATATTGATTACATAAGGGGCATAAAACTTGAGGTAAGTGCGGGATTTCATAGTGTTATTTTGTTTTCTCTTTGGGAATTGTAAAGTGCACAAACAACACTATGCTATGGGTATTTGGGGAAGCTATGTACGTTGAAAAAATATCATATATACATGAGACTGTAGGTTTAAATTGATCTAATATTGAATAATTAGGCCACCATGCTTAGAATCAAACACCCTCCTCCCACACTTATCCAAGTTTACTAATCCACTGGGGTGAATATGTGACAAAGAGTTACTATATATGATTCAACCTCCTAAATCACCTTAAGGAAGTGGAATTGACAAAACAAAAACTTACTAACCTTCCACAGGTGCTACATGACCCCCAAGGGCTAAACCACCCTTCTAGGTGTCCAAACCCTAAGTTAACTTGCCTTTTCACTGATTTTGATCTCATTCATAACGACTTCAAGTTTTTGACTATGATCTTTGCCAACCAATTATATCCCTCATACTGCGAAATTTGTGCCACATTTTGTGGGCTAGACTCCAAGTCACTGCCTATAACTTGATGAAACTTTCCAAAACGATAAATGACACAAAGACAAAGTTTCTAACACAAAACTTAATGAAGAAATTGGCCTAACCAATCCTAACCATGACAGGCATTTCATCAAACACATCATGAACATGTAATGTATAAGTCATAAATAGACATCTAAACATAAGGGTCTCATACTTATCTGAGAATCACCAAGAAGGTCTAGTGCCTTCTCATAATAGCTACAATAACATCTATTAGGTAATTTATTCAATATCCATTAATTCACCAATCAAAACATGTTAAGATCCATAACTCAAGTTTGTTAGAAACCATGCTTATAACCATCATATAACCAAAGAAATATCAATTATAGAACAACCATTATAACCACATATAAACAAGTATATTTTTACATGGAACACAAGAGGAAAAGAGATATTATTAACATATGAAAAAGCCAACCAAGTTAGGGACTTCCATGTACCACACAACAATAGATTGGGCTGAACCAAATATTTGTTTCAACCAATCACCCCCATGCCATATTTCAAGCATGAACGTGAGACTC
This sequence comes from Pinus taeda, assembly GCA_000404065.3. Classification (NCBI taxonomy): domain Eukaryota; kingdom Viridiplantae; phylum Streptophyta; class Pinopsida; order Pinales; family Pinaceae; genus Pinus; species Pinus taeda. The sequence continues at coordinate 73,578 of APFE031003423.1, read as the reverse complement.
ACAAAAAAAGCAATCAAGGCTTCCTCATGCTTTACCGTCTATCCTACCAAGGATTCATAGGCCCAAAAAATAAACATAGCTACAAGATTTACCACAATCCCACGATATATTAGTCAAAAGATCACTGGGCCCTAAACAAGCATGGATGCCTCTGGATCTCTCCACCTAAACTGTGAGGAATTTGTCTATCTCCACCCTGTAGGCTTTATTGTGTATCCATCCATTACCGGTGAAGGGATTCCTAGGTCTAATGAGGGTATTTACCTCTACGATTTATTATGTATCCCACCATTACCAGTTAAGGGATTCCTAGGCCTAATGATGGTATTCACAACCAATCTTTATGGTGTATCCCGCCATTACTAGTCAAGGGAATCTTAGGCCTTGTGATATTTCCTTAGATCACACCACTTAGTTTCCAGATAGCCATGGTGTGATGGGGTTTATCTTACTTGGTTGAGCTATATTGTCATTCGACAAGGATGAAAACCACTATCACACCTGGAAAAACCCATGCCAAAGACAACAAGAGAACCAGATACACATGAATGTACCATGCATGCCAAATATAGCTAGGAAATCATACATGCAACTTGATACCTGCAATTAATCCCACTACAAATTCTTGTTCCAACTCTTCCTTGCTCAATCTTTGTTTCTCTTTGCTTTCATGTCCTTCCTTTGCCTTCCTTTCTCCAATGCTAGAGTGCTCCAAGAATTCTCTAAGTGTGTGAGAGAGAATGGAGAGAGAGATCCATCCAAAAAATGTCAAAAGGCCCTGAATTGATCCTCATAATCCTTTTTATTAATGAGGCCTCTATTTTCTTCATTTTCAATTAGTTTTCCTTCATTTTCCTCCTCACATGCAACCTGTGACCTTTCACCTTCCTTTTCTCCTAATTTCCTTTATTTTCATAAATAAAATGCCAATGAATGCCTCTTTCATTTTCAAAGCCTTTGTCATTGCCTTTGCCAATTTCCCTCGGCCATAATAAACCAAATGAACACCCACTAGGATGTTTTGTCCAACATTTAGCTTGGAATACTTGTCCCATGATCTTGGTCTTATTTTGCCTTTATTAACTTTATTACATGAATTTTTAACTTGAGGTTGTTACAAACCCCTCCCCTTTAGGGGAACACCATCCTCTGTGTTCAATGACACCTATAAACTAGTAAATCAGTGAGAAAAAAACATACTTCCCATGGAGATTTATAATACAGCTCATCGTAGTATTTACAATGACCACTACTGAAACATGACAAACATATCGTTTACTAGAGCTTTATAACACAACTAATTACGATATTTACAATATCAACCACATATATTCTCATACACATTTGCTTCAACCAACAAATAATCATACTGTCTATGGTGATTTATAAATCTAGCTCGATACATTATTTATAATAATATACACATATGCACATTTTATTTTACCAAAAAATAAAAGGATACAATTCTTGCATTCACAACAAGGGGATCGAAAGGCTCACACCTCCACCCTCAAGGTAAAACTAAGATTCACCTCCTTTCGATGAAGTCCATAATCCACTTATAATGTCAAACTACATCCAATGTCTAGAACTACAATCTTGTGCCACTTGTCCTCTTAGTGAATAGTTACCGACTTATTGTTCCAGGGCACACTCCCAATGTGCATATGATTCCATGTGAAATGCTAATGACAAAAAAAATCCATCTCTGACCTTCCCTTCTCAGCTACATAGTCACTCGGGCAATCCATTCACCCCCTTCCATGCAATCACTCACCTTCCAAGTTCCCCAACATCCCCTTTCCTAAGTGATTCATCCCTTGCCAAGGTTTCCTTGCATTGGAAGATACAAAAACCAAGGCATATCCCTGGCACAAAACCATCATACTGGTCATAACATGTTCATGGAAATCAATGGACACTATGGGGTACTAGTGTACCACAATGACTCTTCTCTTAAATTCTCTACCAACATATAGCTACCTGCTCCAATTCCTTGTCATGTTGCTTCTAATTCTTGCAATAAGTTTCAACCACTCAAACTAGGCATTTTCCATTCTTCCTTGTATCAAGCACATAATTTCCATTAGACTTAAAATGAATTGAAATAAATTCAAATCATACCTCATTGATGACCCATGAATAAGGTACACTTGCAATCATGTTTACTTCCTATCACAACAAGTCAAACTAGTTGTTTGATCAAATCATCATGAATAAACATATCACGTATGGTTAGCTCAAAACACAACCATCCTAGTTAAAAATCATTAATCACATACAATCATCATAAACTAAAATCATAGAGCACATGCATAATTAAAACTGAAATAAAATATTGTTACTTATCCTTCAATCAACCTGTTTCTTATACCTTTGTCCTTTGTCCTATTCGTACACACACCAAATCAATTTCCACACTTGGCAAGAACCTAATGCCTTCACTTCTCTTCAAGCATGTACACATACACATAATGTACATCATACACATGCACCCACACACGATGTAATACAAAACACATACACCTACTCCCCATTTACTGAAATAAAATATTGTTACTTATCCTTCAATCAACCTATTTCTTATACCTTTGTCCTTTGTCCTATTCGTACACACACCAAATCAATTTCCACACTCGGCAAGAACCTAATGCCTTCACTTCTCTTCAAGCATGTACACATACACATAATGTACATCATACACATGCACCCACACACGATGTAATATAAAACACATACACCTACTCCCCATTTACCCCATAACACAATACATACGCCTACATCTAGTGTACAACACAACACAATACATACACAAAGTACAACACAATGAATACAAATGTCATGATACCATGACTATGCAATGCATATACACAATACCACATGTACACAAAACACAATATGTACAACATGTACAACATGCACACAATACCACATGTACAACATGTACATAGTACCAGTTGTAGACAACACCACGTGCACATCATGTATGCAACATCACCTGCACAACGTGTAGACAACATAATCCAAATGGATTGAATAAACACTCTCTCTGTCCTCAAAAACTCAAAAATCATGCCAAAGACCAAGGAAAATCGCATAAGGAAGCCTTTCAAAACACTATCAGGAGGCAAAAACCCATGAAATTAGTGAAAAAAATAGAGTATTGGAGGTAGAACAAAGTAATGCATAGTAGCTGTTAGATTTGGCCAATCAACGGTCCAGATCTGAGCGGCGGTAGCCTTTGGCAGATATCAGCTGGATCCACATAAGACTTGAGATGGCGATTGACGAAGACCTCATAGTAGATACGATGGTGACTGGCGAGGTCAACAAGGACCGTCGATTAAGCACGTAGATCGATGGCCCACGTTGCATCGCCAAATTGCAATTGGCAAAATACAAAGGAGCGGGGGTTATGTATATATTCATATATGCGATCCGATGGATTGGACCTGATAATACTATAAGCCATATTGTATGGATCTTGAGATCTGTCAAACACCATTCTTAATGTATTTTTCTAGTTTTGTTTGTTAAATGAAATGCGAGGGAGAAAGCGCCATTCTAAAGGAAAAGGGAAAGAAAAAGAGGCTCCTCTATCCACACCTCCTGATAGCCCTAAAAATAAAAAGAAGAAAAAATATTTGATTAAATTAGATGTTAAATTTGATTTGCCAATATATGATGGAGAGTTAAATGCAAAGAAGCTAGATAACTAGATTAGATAGATTGATGTGTATTACATGGCTCAGAGCATTGATTCAGATAGTAGTAAAATTCAATTGGCCAGCCTACGCCTTGGAGGAACTGCCTTGGTATGGTGGGAAGGCAGGACACAAGCTGACTTGAAGAAGCATGGTCAAATTCTTTCTGTCTGGATTGAATTTGTTTCTGCAATTAAAAAACAATTCTATCCACTAGCTTATATGCAACAAGCTATGATGAGTTGGAAAACTCTTCGCCAATTAAAAGGGCAAAGTGTACAAAGCTACACCCAAGAATTTAGAAAAAGAGCTTTGATTCTAGGCATTTCTTTAGACTCACCTAAAACTTTGCTGAAGTATATAAGTGGTCTACATAGTTATTTGAGGCACACCATTCTCATGTTTAACCCTACCAACATAGATTAGGTATCTATTCAGGCTACCCATCTAGAGGCTAGAGGCAAGAATGTGAACCCAAAGATTGGGGGATCATCAAAACCCACTGCAAGCAAGAACAAGGAAAAGAGGAAGTAGAAATGGAAAGAGAGGAAGGCAAATGCTGTACAAAAGGCCAAACCTTCATGCACTCACTACAATAAGGATGGACATGATGATGAACATCGTTGGTCTTTGCATCCAGAGCTGAAACCCAAGAAGTTCGATGGCAAGAAGAAGAAGACTGCTGCTGCTATACAAAAATATTTGGGGTCAGAATCAGGTGATGAAACAACAATTGCAACCACAGGTATAAAAAGTAAAAATTCTGAAGCATCTACTAGTAATTCTGCACAAAATATAGATAGTGAAGAAAATGAGACAAAAAGACATGAGTTTTTACATATTAGAGTTATTTCCAAGCATCAAAAGATTGATACTTTGTTTTATAGTGGCTCACAAGTAAACTTAATTTCAGAATCAATTGTAAAGAAGATGGTTTTACTAACCACACCTCACAAGAAGCCATATCCATTAGGTTGCGTATGTGATAAAGAAAAGATACAAGTGACTAGACAATGTAAACTTAGGTTTTCTTTTGGGACAACATTTGTAGATGAGGTTGAGTTAGATATCGTTCCTTTGGATATATGTGGAATTATTTTAGGAAGTCCTTACTTGTATGATAGAAAATCCATTTTCTATAGAGCTAAAAATAAGTATCAACTCGTTAAAGATGGAATCAAATATATTATAAGAGCTCATAAACTCAAGAATAATTATACTCTCATAAACGCAGGGCAGATGAAAAGAATTGTAAATTCATGCAAGCAATTTTTACTGATGGTTGTAAAGGAAAAGAAACCTAATAAAACTAATGTATTTGAAGGTTGTGATAATAAACAGCAAGCTGATTTAGAAAAATTTGTTTCCAAATATGATATTATATTTCAAGAACCTAAAGGTCTACCACCCAAAAGGGAAATTGTACATCTCATTAATTTGCAGTAAGATGCTCCATTGCCTAACATCGAAATGTACAAGTTATTCGCTTTAGAGAATGTAGAAATCAAGAAGCAGGTACAGGAGCTACTCAAGAAAGGGTTCATCAGACCAAGCACATCGCCATGTGGATTTCCAATAGTGTTGGTAATAAAGAAGGATGGTTCATGGAGGATGTGCATTGATTACCAAGCACTGAATAAAATAATGATCAAGAATCGTTATCCCCTTCCTTGCATTGATGATCTATTGGATTAGCTGAAAGAGGTTGTTTACTTTTCCAAGTTGGGCCTATGTAGTTGTTATGAAACCAACTCACAAAAATATAGAAAATATAGATGAACGCCTTAGAAATAAGCCTCTTCGAGGGGGAAACCTCCTTCACATTACACAAATGAACAATTCTTGGATGATTCAAATGACAAAACCTCCTTTCTATATATAGGAGTCTAAGGGGTCACAATATAACCAAGCCCGACATAACAATAATAATATAAAAGCACAAAAATAACCAATAGAGGGATTCTATGGGGCACAGTAATAACAATATGGGACAATAGGGCACAACAATATTAATAAGGGATACAACTACAATATTAATGGGGGCATCACTAGTATTATAGGTACCTAACATGCCCCTGTCCCTCAAAAAAGTGTTGTCCTCAATGCTTGAGTAGTTCTGGATGCTTCTGTATAAAATTTTCATCCTCCCATGTGTAATCTTCAGCGGATAAGTTCTTCCACTTGATGAGATACTTTGAAATGGATCGATTTCATATTTGTAGAGTTCTTGTTTCTATGACTGCTTCCGGTTCCAATATAATTTTTCCTTCCCCGTCAAATTCTGGCAATATTGTTTGAACTGGCAGCTTTTCACCTATAACCTTCTTTAAACATGAAACATGGAAAACTGGGTGCACTCAAGAAGCTGCAGGAAGCTCCAATTTGTATGCCATAGTACCAATCTTTTGCAACACCTTGTATGGACCATAATACTTTGGTGACAATTTTTTATCCTTCTTAGCTTGCTTGAGGGACATTTGTTTATATGGTTGTAGTCGTAGGAATACCCAATCACCTACATCAAAACATCTTTCACTGCAATGTTGATCTGCTTGTTGTTTTATTCTATTCTGCGCCAACACGAGGTTATCCTTTAAGAGTTGGAGAACTTGTTGTTGATGCTTGATGTGATGTTCCACCGCTTGAACATTAGAATTTTCTCTTAAATATGTTGTGATGGATGGTGGCTAATATCCATAAAGTGCCATAAATGGGGTCATTTTTGTTGCAGTAAGGAAGGAAGTGTTATACCACCATTTAGCCAGAGGCAACCGTTTGACCCATTGTGTCTATTTATCATATACAAAGCAATGAAGATATCCTTCCAAACATTTGTTTACTATCTCCGTTTACCCATCAGATTGAGGATGATAAGATGAGCTATGAGCTAACTGAGTACCAAGACAAGAAAATAGTTATGTCCAAAAATTTCCTGTAAAAATGGGATCTCTGTCACTTACAATAATCTTTGGGTTTCCATGTAGCTTTTGAATTGTTTCCATAAATTCCATAGAAACTGTACTGTGTTTAAATGGATGTGATAATGCACAAAAGTGTGCATACTTGGTAAGTCTATCAACTACCACCATGATGACACTCTTTCCCTCAGACTTGGGTAAACCTGTGATAAAATCCATTGAAACCTCCTCCCAACGTTGGCTTGGAATGGATAAAGGTTGTAATAGACCTAGTTTCTTAATTGTTTCAGCTTTATTTTGTTGGCATACCAAACATTCCGCCATAAACTTTTGAATATCCAATTTAAGGCCATCCCAAAAAACATTCCTTCTTAACCCTGTGGTAAGTTTTTAAAAATCCTGAGTGCCCTCCTAAGGGAGAAGCGTGCAATTCCAGAAGAATATTTTGTTTGAGTTGGGAATTCTTACAAAGGTATAAGCGATCTTTCTACCATAACAAATCTTTTTTCCAGCTAAATGTCTCAGATGTACTGGAATATTTTTGTAACTTTTGAATAAGTTCCCACACTTCTTTGTCATTCTTCCATTCCTCCCTTGCTTTGTTTATCCAATCTAGTTGGATAATAGAAATGGCACACAACAATGCTTCCACATCCTCATCCTTTCTTGAGAGTGGATCTGCCACAACATTTTGTTTCCCTCTTTTGTATATGATTTAAAAGTCATAATCCAACATCTTTGTGACCATTTTTGTTGTTCTTCGAGGATATCTTTGTTCTAAAAAGTATTTAAGGCTATCATGATTCGTTTTTACCTTGAAGTGTCTTCCCATTAGGTAGGGTCGCCATTTCTTAAGTGCATGTAGTATTGCCAACATTTCCTTCTCATAAATAGCTTTGTGTGAATACTTTCCCTTGGTTATACGACTTTCAAAAGCAATGGGTCTTTCATCTTGCATTAAAACAACACCAATTCCATTTCCAGAAGCATCACATTCCATAATAAAGGTTTTTGTGAAGTCTGGTGTAGCTAAGACTAGTGCTTGGCACATTGCCTCCTTAAGATCTTCGAAGGCCTTTCTTGCTTCTGGAGTCAATGAAAATGCAACTTTCCTCAACAATGTTTTAGAGGTGCTGCTATTTTCCCATAATTCTTAAAAAACTTGCAATAATATCCTGTCAACCTGAGAAATCCTCGCAAATGCTTTATGTATGTGGAAATTTCCCATTCCTTACTGGATTTAATTTTGCTAAGGTCTACCTTAACTCCTTCATGAGATACAATATGACCCAGATATTCCACCTCTTGTACTCCAAAGAAACATTTGGATTTTTTTGCATATAATTCTTTCTCCGCCAATAGTTGTAGCACCCTATCAATGTGTTCAACATGATCCTTCCAAGACTTGCTGTGATTAGTATATCATCAAAAAATACTAACACAAATTTTCTAAGGAAGGGTTTGAAAATGGAATTCATCAAACCTTGAAATGTAGAAGGTGCAGGTAAGGCCAAAAGGCATGACCAAAAATTCATAATGACCCTCATGAGTTTAAATGTTGTTTTTGGAATGTCTTTAGTCTTCATTCTGATTTGATGATATCCTGAACGAAGATCCAACTTGGTGAAGTAAATTGATCCATGCAATTCATCCAGTAATTCATCAATGACAGGAATGGGAAACTTATCTTTAATAGTGAGCTTGTTGAGCTCCCTATAATCAGGACACATGCGCCATGATCCATCCTTCTTGTGCACCAATACTACTGGAACAGAGAAAGAAATTTGACTTGGTTGAATTATACCAGCTCAAGCATTTCTGCAACCATACGTTCAATTTCACTCTTTTGGGCATAGGGATATCTATATGGCCTGATGTTTGGAGGAACACTTCCTGGAATCAAATGAATAGCATGATCATGATCATGGATAGGCGGGAGACCTTTGGGAGTCTCAAATACCTTGGAATGATTGTCCAAGACTTTTTGCAGATCTGGAGGAATAGACGATTTCGATGTGGAAACATCTAGTGAACATAATTGTGTAATTACACCTCGTTGTTCCTTTTTTATAAGCTTTGTCATATCGTTAGAGCTTATTATCTTTCTCGGTTTCCCTGCAATACCCCTTAATTCAACTTCCTCTCCTTCCGCATAAAATTTCATGAAAGTTCTTGAAAGTTAAAAGCTCTTGTACCCAAGGATTGCAGCCGTTGGACTCCCAGTACAACATCAACACCTCCCATTGGAATGGAAAGCATTGGGCTTTTCAATACATATTCTCCCATGGATAGCTTGATATTATGGAACTTTCTAGAGCACTTTATCGTTCCTCCATTTGCAACCATCACTTGACACTCGGGTGCTGGATATAGGAAGCAATTCAATTCTTTTCCTATCTTACAATGAATAAAATTGTGGGTACTTCCTGAATCAATCAACACTATTACCTTTTTCTTCTTCATTTGTCCTTCTATCTTGATGGTTTGAGAAGTAGTAATTCCAGCCCATGCATTACAAGATATGGTTGGATTCATTTATTCTTTATCTAGGCATTGTTCCTGGATTATATCCTCTTCTTTTGACCTTTCTTGCTCCTTTTCTTCTTCCTGTTCACAATCTATGTAGAATAATTTCTTCTCAGCACACTTATGACCTTTAGTGTATTTTCTATCACAACTACAACAAAGCCCTTTTGCTCTTTTTTCTTCCAATTGTTGTGGTGTCAACCTTATAGGTTGTGGAGGGCTAGGGGCAACAACACTTCCATCTTTATAGTTGTGAGTGGTATGCTTCCTGGTTACCATAATGTTGTTTTCCATTTTTCTTGCAAACCTGAATGCCTTCTCTAGTGAATCAGGTTCCCTAAGACGAACATCATGTTGGATATTATCCTTTAAAGTCCTTATGAACACATCAATCCTATGCTCCTTTGGAATATTTTTTACCCTTATGTTCAATTTTTGGAACTCCTCGATGTGCTCCATTATTGAA
>APFE031003423.1:44916-63920 GCA_000404065.3 Pinus taeda | reverse complement strand
CTGTAATATCCATGTTGCAGGATCCTTGCCATCAAACTTCCTCATATCGATTTTTGGAATATGGTGGGTCTTCGATCCAACATTAGAGTCTATGGAATCATGATTAACATTTCTTTTGTTCTCATCATGAGTTTCCTTTACTAATCTTTCACTATTAGTGACCATTTCTTGTAGCAACTTATTCATATTTATCTTCAATTCTTCCATCTTATTATCCATGCCATCCATTTTAGCGTCCATGCCATTCATCTTAGCTTCCATGCCATCCATCTTAACTTCTACGCCTTTCTTTAAACAATCCATCTTAGCTTATACACCTTTATTTAAACCATCCATCTTAGGTTCTACATATTTCTTTAAACCATCCATCTTAGATTCTGTTACTTTTTGTGCAAGTGACACTTGTTGCAGTTGGTCTCATAATCTTGATATATCATGTTGCATTTCTTCCTCTTCTTCACGAGTCATGCTAGAGCTTTCACATTGCTTACTAGGTGTTTGCATTTTCTTTCCTCGTGGCATCAATTACCAATAATAATGCTTTACTATGCCCTTTGAATTCCTTCAAACTAATTTTTCAAACCAAGATTATGCAAAAATTTAAAAAAAACTACACACCTTTTTTCACTTTATAGGAGCTTGATATTGAATCTGATGTATCTCTATAATTTTAGATCATCTAGTTCTAAAATTGCGACCTATAGTAGCCCTATGCATCCTCTTTCCAATGCCACCAATCTGATCTAAATTGGATTCTCCAAGAAAGAGTTATGCACAATCTCCAAAGATGACCTGATTATAGACCTTTCCGAAAGAGAAAACTTGTATGAAATGCCACATGTCACTGTTTCGACCTTTGGCTCTCAAAAATATATACAAGAAACTACAGCCCATCCTCTTTTTGCACCTTCTTACAAAATTTCAATCCGATGCTCAAATAGAAAGTTATGATGATTTTCCTCAGGTCACCTATTTGGAATGTAATTTAGGAGTCTACAAAAAGACCAACTTCCTCAGATCATATCTCTGCAAATATAGTGCGAAAAGCTCTGACATTCAGACCCAAGGTTCAGTGAAATTTTCTCTCAAATGGGTTTTTCTTTTCACTTTTGAAACGTTGCAAAAAAATAGTTATAGTGAAAATGCCACAATGACCTATTTGGAGCAGCAAAACCCTAGAATCCAAAGCTCTGATACCAAATGTTATGAAACCAGCTCACAAAAAGATAGAAAATATAGATGAATGCCTTAGAAATAGCCTTTTCGAGGGGGACCCTCCTTTAATTACACAAATGGAAAACTCTTGGATGATTCAATTGACAAAACCTCCTTTCTATATATAGGAGTCTAAGGGGTCACAATATAACCAAGCTGACCTAACAATAATAATATAAAGGCACAAAAATAACAATAGAGGGATTCTATGGGGCACAGTAAAAACAATATGGGGACAATAGGGGCACAACGATATTAATAAGGGATACAACTACAATATTAATGGGCGCATCACTAGTATTATAGGGACCTAATAGTAGTGGTTACCATCAGGTTAGAGTAGCAAAGCAAGATGCATGGAAGACTGCTTTCAAAACAAAGCAAGGGTTGTATGAATGGCTAGTTATGCCTTTTCGCTTAACTAATGCTCCTACCACTTTCATGAGGGTTATGAATAATGTACTCAAGCGTTTTATTGATGATTTTGTAATTGTATATCTAGATGACATTCTTGTATTTAGTAAAACATGGGGAGAACATTTGAAGCATGTAAAGCAGACTCTAAATGTTTTGAAAAAAGAAAATCTCTATGTTAAATTATCAAAGTGTGAATTTGGTAAAACATCTTTGAATTATTTGGGTCATATTGTAGGGGGTCGTGAAGTGAAGATAGATGCCTCTAAGGTTGTAGTCATTGTAAACTGGCCTAAACCCAAGTTTGCTATAGAAGTTAGAAGCTTCCTAGGGGCATCACAATATTGGAGAAAGTTTATTGCTAACTTTTCCTTAATTGCAGCTCCCTTACATGCTTTGATATGATTGAACAAGGTGTTTCAGTGGGGAGGCAAAAAGCAGAAAGCCTTCAACACCTCGAAAGAAAAAATTAGTACAACACTAGTACTAGCATTTCCAAATATTCAACAACCATTTGAGATTGAAACCGATGCTAGTGACTATGCCATGGGAGCAGTGTTGATGTACCATGGTAAACCCATATGCTACCATGCTGAGACTCTTAATTTTGCAGTAGTTAATTATCCTACATATGATAAAGAATTGTATGCATTAGTCTAAAGTGTGAAAAAGTGGAAACATTACTTAATGGGAAAAGAAACAATTATCCATACTGGTCATCAACCACTTCAGTATTTGCACTCACAAACTAAATTGTAGTAATCAAGACACTATAGGTGGATGGGTTTCCTACAATATTTTTATTTAGTCATTAGATATAAAAAGGGCAGATACAATAAATTTGCAGATATGTTGTCCAGGCCAATCATAAATGCATCTACTATACTTAAGCATAACTCAGTCATGCATGAAAGCTACATCAAACAATATTCTCAGGATATAGACTTTAAAGATGTATATGTAGCTTTAAGTAATGGCAAAAAGGTAGAAGAATTGGATTACTATGTTAAAGACCAACTCTTGTATCATTTGGGAAAGCTATGCATTCCATAAACTGAAAGAGTCAACATAATTAGGGAAGCACATACTTCTCTGGTATTAGGTCATTTTGGTGTAAGTAAAACAGTTGCACAGCTACAAATATACGATTACTGGCCAAGAATGCATGAAATAGTTTCTAGATATGTAAGAGGGTGTACCATGTGTGCTAAAAGTAAGCCCAACAATAGAAAACTAGGATTGTACACCCCACTACCAGTTCCTTCCTATCCTTAGGAAAGTGTTTCCATGGACTTTGTTGGGGAATTGCCAAAATCTAGAAAGGGACATGACTATTTATATGTTATTGTGGACAGGTTCAACAAAATGTGTATTTTAATACCTTGTAATAAGCAGATTACAACTGAACAAATAGCGAAGTTGCTCTTTCAACATGTCTAGGTGCATTTTGGGTTACCCACTTCCATAGTATCTGATCGAGACTCCTGATTTGTTGGGAAGTTTTGGTCAATTTTGTGGGAATTGATGGACACTAGACTGAAGAAGAGCACAACCTTTCACCCACAAACCAATGGCCAAACAGAGGTAGTCAACAGGACAGTGATCCAATTGCTCAGGGGTTATTGCAGCAAGCATCCCAAGATTTGGGATGAACATTTATGTTATGTGCAGCATGCTTACAACCGTGCTAAACATTCTTCTACACAGATATCTCCTTTTGAGACTTGTTTTGGTTTCATACCAAGGTCCCCCTTGGATTCTGTCATTGAAAAATACATAACAGTTGCTGGACACAGTGATGTGGACAAGGCAACTAGATTCATTGAACAGATCCAAGAAATTCACTAAGCAGTTCAAGGACAGTTGGAAAAGAGCCAAGCCAAATATAAGGCAAGGCATGATAAGCATCGGGTGGAGCACAGCTTCCAAGTTGGTGATCAAGTCTGGTTGTATATTAGCAAGGATAGAATGCAAGGTGAAGGAAAGAAGATGAAGCCAATAAGGTATGGGCATTTTAAGGTACTTGAGAAAATTGGTGAGAATGCTTTCTACCTTGATTTGCCAGCATACATGCACATCTATTCAGTGGTAAATGCAAAAAATTTAATACTGTTTTAACCTTCATTAATTGAAGATCCTGAAGAGCAAAGTCAATTGCCTTCCATTGATGATCTGTTGCCTAAATACCTCAATGAGCTACACGAAGATACAGTTCTGGATGGGAAGGTGAGGACTACACGTAGAGGGGATGTGGAGTACCTTAGAATTGGACTCAAAGGTTCAAAACCTGGTAGTGAAAAATGGATAGAGATTGGGCAAGTGAGGCAACTGTATCCTCACTTAAATGATGCTTGAAAACCAACTTTTGGTGGTCCAAAAGCCTTTTCAGTTGGAAGGCATGATCCAAATGGACCCAAGAAACACTCTCTCTATCTTCAAAAACTCAAAAATCATGCCAAAGAACAAAGAAAATTGCATAAGGAAGCCTCTCAAAACACTATCAGGAGGCAAAAACTCATGAAATTAGTGCAAAAAAAAAATTATTAGAGGCGGAACAAAGTAATGCACAATAGCCGTCAGATTTGGCCAATCAACGGTCCAGATCTAAGCGGAAAATCGCAATCAGTGGTGGCATTTAGTAGATATCGGCGAGATCCACATAAGACTTGCAATGGTGATCGGTGGAGACCTCATAGGAGATGCGATGGCGACTGACGAGGTCAACGGGGACTATCGATCAAGCGCGCAGATTGACAGCCCACGTTACATTGCCAAATCGCAATTGGAAAAATATAAAGGAGCGAGAGTTATGTATATATGCATATATGAAATTCGATAGACCGGACCCAATAATACTATAAGCCATATTGTATGGACCTTGAGATCTATCAAACACCATTCTTAATTTATTTTTGTAGTTTCATTTGTTAAATTAAATGTGAAGGAGAAAGTGCCAATGAAATAAGCCAAACCCAAAAGGTTACCTTAAGGCTATTATATATAATTTCAAGTCTGGAGGAAAGCCATTTCTAATGCATTTTCGTAGTTTTAATATATTTCTGAAATACAAAGGGACTGGCCATTCTAATATGCGATGGCGACTTACAAGCTGACCCGATAGAAGAATAGGGTGGATTTAAGGACTTTTGAAGTCTGATACATTGAGTTTTGGCAGATTTTCTCTATTTAAATACATTTTCACTATGTAAATAGAGCGCGGCTGTTTCAGGAGTTCCATAGGCCCGAGACACTCTTACATTATGGAATAGGTGGCCACCTCCCCTTTTGGCATTAAGCAATGATTGTATAATGCTGGAAGAGGGATTCGAAGTAGACAGATGCCGGGGAGACCAAGAGAAGAGAATTTGAAATGAACATGCAATGCAAATTTTGCTTTAAAGCCACAGATAGAGAGTGAAGAAAAGGAGGCAGTATTGGAAGAAAATGTCGAGACATAGTTAGGACAGAGACAAAGAGCATTGAGGGAGTTTGTGTACTCAGAGAAAACTTGAGAGGTTCAATTAAAGCTCTTGTTATTGTATTCTATTGTGTGTGAGGCTCAAATTGAGCTCACTTTTGTAAAAAGAACTCTACCTGAAGACATAATAGAGAAGCCCCCACTGAATGTTGAACCAGGAGATGTAGCCTAGGAGTATTGGGTGAACTCCTCATTAAAGTTTTTTTGTTATGTGTTGTCTATTATGTTTTGTTTGCTGCTTCATTATCTGTGCATTTCACAATCTTATCGATCCATTGCATAAAATGACATAGAAAAATCCATGCACATAAGTCTGTAATAGCTTATTATTGTCTTAGATCTCATTATCAGATCACAACACCACCTACACAACGTGTACACAATACCACATGTACACAGCACCACATGCACAACATGTACACAAAACCACATGTACAAAAAATCACATGCACGACATGTACACAACACCATTTGCACACAACACCCCATCTACAACATCTAAACATTCTACATGCACACAACACCACATGTACAATCATACATAAAACATGACATGTACATAAAATTAGAGGTACAACATACACACCACACCCTATGTACACATCACCACATATGCAAGATGCACAAAGCACCTTATGCAGACAACAATGTATATCCAACATGCACACCACACCATATGTACACAACACCGCATATCCAACATCCACACAACACCACATATCCAACATGTGCACATCACCATCTGTACACAACCCTGCATAGACAACATGTACGCAACACCATCTATACATAACATTGCATAAACAACATGTACACCATATACACAAAAATAGTACCACACATCTAGAGACTACACTATCACTACCAGACAACATTTCTTCCAATGCCTTTCCACCATCCATTATTGTCCTAGCATGTCATAGACCATACTGCTTTCATTCCACTGATGTATCCCTCAGCATGGCCTATCCATAACATAAACATAAACATATACATAGTACAATCATATAATATTAATTCATATCCACATGCTACTTACCTTGTAAATATGTCAAGGTTACACTTCCCACTTGATTCCTCATAAACGAGGAACCTCTTCATGCCATTCACTTACATAGGAAATTATTCCTCCACAAGAATGATTCATGATGACCCTGTCAGACAACAACATACATACATACATATATACATAAAAAAATTAACATAAAACAATTATGATCTTTGGCGACCCTGTCAGACAACAACATGTGTACATACATATATACATATATAGACATCATCATAATCATAATCACAACATAATTACCAGATATCATAAGGTCAAGATTAAGAAAACTCCATTCTTTCGTGCACAACATGCATAACATTGAGAACAACAGTTCCTAACATAGCCAAAGCATTTGACACGTCCAATCCATTTCCTTTACCTTTCCTATTACCTTTCTCATGATTGTCCTATCGTCCTCCATTTACCTTAATGGACCCAACCAATCCGACTAGTTGTCATACTCTTGCCTTCAGCTTCCTTTATAGATGCACTGAGCTTCATCTAAGTCTTTCATTACCTATTGGATTTCATTCAACTCTCCCTGAGCTCCCTTAACTCTCATTTTTCCCAACCAATTCCCAAGACACTCAAAACATAAATGGAAAGAACAAGAAAAAAAAAAAGAACCCATGAAGAACCAATAGAAATAAGACACCACAAGAAAAGTGGCGTGGCGATGTACCAAACATTAAAAAAAAAAAAAATTGCAAATCAAATGCAAACAAATCACAAAATACGGAAACACAAAACTAGCAATAGACACCATGAATTAATCCCCATAGGTTCCCAATGCTTCCAAGGAAAGCTCAACCCATGCCTTCTTCAATATTTCATGGAAGTCTCTTTTGCCATGCAATCCCTTGCATCATACTACCATAAACACATAATTTTCAGTGTATAAATGAATACCAGATACCTTAACTTGTTGTGCCAAACGTGTTTCCGTGTAACTGAACACATCCATATATCATCACTCAAGGGACTCCAATTCCCTTGACAGATCCAACTATAACTAGAATATAATTGCTATACTCATATGGAATTGGGGTTTCCAAACATAGCCAAAGGAATTCTCACCCAATTCCTTTCTTTTATCTTTTTCCTTACTGTAATCAAGTCTTACTATATGTTATCATATCACCCATCCTTTATTTATATAAACAAATCAATTGTTACCTTGTCATGCTAATACCAAGCATGTTTCCCTGCTACTATTTACACATGTCAATCACACATTCCAAAAATCAAGACATCATATTTATTAACTTGAAATCAACCTTTACCAAGACTAAAAACCATGTCATAATCAACAATCAACTCATAGTCATTATAAATAATGCTACAAATATTACTGACTTACACTCAAGTACATATTAGTTGTCTTAGCACATATGTTTTAGTATAACTATCTTAAAAAAGATCATTCCTTCATGTGATATCCTACACACATACTCATATCATGCAATTAATCAAACATTTAGACAAAATTTAAGCATACCATATTAGATAAACAAAATAGACGGCCTAATAAAAGGCATACTTCAATGTATCTCAGGGGAGGCTATCACATCTAGACAAATCAGTACAGATTAGTATGACACAAAATCACAAATATATCGATTCTTACCTGAATACCATAACCATAACCATCTTCACAGGCCAATCCATTTTAACTTGATACATATAACATCAATATCTTAAATTCAATTACCATAATCATCATGTGTATGACCGAAATGCATATAAAAAAAAATAAACTACCATGCATGACTAACCAACGCATGTGCATATGACCACACTGATCAACTAACATCTATCATGCATGTAAACACAACAATAATAAAAGGACAAGCACGTACATAACAATAATGCTTATAAAAACCATTAACCAACATACCTACATGGCCAACATACAAACATGTATGACAATCTTCTCTTACCCCAAGGTCTAGTGTTGTAACCTCGCTCTAATAATCTGCTTCTCCTGCTTTATCTTAGCTAACACATTAGCATCATGATGACAAAAACTACATAATGACCACCACGATACATGTCTGATGTACACTACATGCATAACCATAACCATGACAATACATGCATAACGACATATAGACATTGACATGCATACATAATAAACACATATACAACCTATATGCATGCATGACAACCACATTCCACCCATCCAATCCAAGGGTTGAACCATGCTCTAATACCACTATGTAACACCCTCCTCCCACACTCACCCTATTTTACCATTCCACCAAGGTAGATATGTGACAAAGAGTTAGTATGACATGATTCAACCTCTGAAATCACCTTAAGGATGTGGAATCGACAAAACAAAAGCTTACTCACCTTCCTCAAGTGCTAAAGGACCCCCAAGGGCTAAACCACCCTTCCAGGTGTCCAAACCATGAGTTAACTTTTCTTCTCACTGATTTGGAGTCCTAGTTGCAAGCAAAATCCTGCATCCATGTGACTGTATGCCTTGAGTCGAATGCATAACCAGTACAAGGGTGAAACTACAATATTTTTAAGCTAGTTTTGTGCCTTAGACCATGAAATATGTGCCACCCTTTTCAGGGCTAGACTCCAAGTCACTGCCCATAACCTAATGAAACTTTCCAAAATGATAAATGACACAGAGACAAAGCTTCGAACACAAAACTTGATCAAGGAATTGGCCTAACCAAGCCTAAGAATACCAGAAAGTTCGTTAACCACATCATGAATATGTAATGTACAGGCCATAAATACACATCTGAACATAGGGATCTCATACTTATCTTAGAATCACTAAGAAGGTTTAGTGACTTCTCACAATAATTTCAAGAACATCTATTAGTTCATTCATTCAATATCCATTCATTTACCAATCAAAATATGTTAAGAGCCATAACTCAAGTCTGCCATAAACCATTGTTATAACTAACATATAACTAGAAAACTATCAATGATAGAAAAGCCATTATAACAACATAGTAACAAGTACATTTACACATGGAACACAAGAGGAAAAGAGCTCTTATTAACATATGAAAAAGCCAACCGAGTTATGGACTTCCACGTACCACCCGACTATAGATTTGGCTGAACCAAATGTTTCTTTCAGCCAATCACCCCCATGCCATATTCCAAGTATGAACGTGGGACTCACAACAGAACCAATCAAGGCTTCCTCAAGCTTTACCGTGTATCCCGCCAATGGATTCCTTGAATACACTACAAGATTTACCACAATCCCGCCATATAATGGTCAAGAGATCACTATGCTCTAAATAACCATGGATGCCTCCGGATCTCTCCACCTAAACTGTGAGGAATTTTCCTATATCAACCCTCTAAGATTTATCGTGTATCCCACCATTACCGGTCAAGGGATTCATATTCCATATGAGGGTATTCACCTCTAGGATTTACCGTGTATCCTGCTATTACCTATCAAGGGATTCCTAGTCCCGACGAGGGTATTCAAAATGAGGATTTATGATGTATCCCCCCATTACTGGTCAATGGATTCCTAGGCCTTCTAAGTTTTCCTGAGACAACCCCACTCAATTTCGAAACGATCAAAAATCTAAGCAACCAAGTAAGAGAAACCCCATCACACCATGACTATCTGCAAATGGCAAGGCAAGGTTGAAAACCAATGTCACACCTAGTGAAACCCATGCCAAAGGAAACAATAGAACCAAATACTCACATGCATGTACCATGCATGTCAAAAACATCAAGGAAATCATACATACAAATTGATACCTACAAGTAATCTTGTTGCGACCACTTGATCCAACTCTTCCTTACTTGATCTTTGCTTCTCTTTACTTTCTTGTTCTTCCTTTTCCTTCCTTTTTCCGATGCTAGAGTGCTCCAAGAATGCTCTAAGTGTGTGAGAGAGAGATGGAGAGAGAGCTCCATACAAAAACTGTCAAAAGGCCTTGGATTGATCCTTAGAAGTCCTTTTATCATGAGGCCTCTATTTTCTTCATTTTCCATTATTTTTCCTTCATTTGCCTCCTCACATGAAACTTGTGACCTTTCACCTTACTTTTCTCCTAATTTCCTTTATTTTCGTAAATAAAATGCCAATTAATGCCTTTTGCCCTTTCAAAGCCTTTTCCATTGCCTTTTCCAATTTCCCTTAGCCATATCAACCAAATGAACACCCACTAGGATGTTTTCCCCAACATTCAGCTTGGAATAAGTGTCCCATGAACTTGCTCTTATTTTTCCTTATAAACTTTATTACATGGATTTTTAACTCGGGGTTGTTACATAGACAGGTAAAGAATGCCCCAATCGACATCATCTATGGAAAGCATCATGATAAGAATCAACAAAATTTTGGAATATAACCCATCAAAATCATATTTCCATGTCCTAAGAAACTTGAATAAAGAAGCAGACAAGTATGCTAATAAGGGGCGTAAATTGAAGACATGTGTGTTAAAAATTAATGCCAAATCATGCCCACTTATAATTCCTTAACGGTGGACAAAGTATATTAATTTTTTTTTAGTTAAATTGGTTAATACAAAAAAAAATATAAATGGAAAACGTGGGGGCCAAGTGACTTCATGGAAACCCCGATGAAACACATGCATGCAAACAAGTCATCATCAAACGTTTCATAATAAATTAGTAGTGTTATGTGTTGGGAATTTTGTGTAGTTGGAGAAATTTTATAAGGTATTCACATCCAAAACCCAGATTTTCATTGCTAAGATATATTCTCCTGAGGAAAATCATGTATTCCTATTGGAAAGGAGAAAACGGTTGGAAAATTTTGATGAATTAGCTTTCTAATGTCTGATGTATTTGCTACAAACAAAGGACATGAACCAAGGAAAAAATTATACAATACAAATACTCATATATATATTATATTATATATATATATATATATATATATATATAATTATATTATATATATATATATAGATATAGATATATATATATAAGTTATGACACCCGTGTGAGGGTTTTTTTTTCATATTCAACCCCTTATTAAATTAATCTTTAAATTTTTGCAATTTTGAAAAGAAAGGAAACTTTTTTTTTTTCTTTTTCATATTTGCAAAATATTTAAAGATTTATTAATATAATATGGTTGAATATGAAGAAAAAAATTATTTTCCCTCACCACAGGTGTCGATCCTTATATATATAACTTTAGAAATGTTTTCTTTGTTTTTATAATTTTAAAGATTTATTAATATAATAGGGTTGAATATAAAAAAGAATTATCTTCCCCCACCACATGCGTTGATCCTTATTCTCCTCCATGACAATCATCCATACCCTCCCTTCGTCAAGCCACTTGGTTGGCCATGCAACATAATACATAATTTGGTACATGTAGTTAAATTTCCACTAGATGCGAGCTTTCTTGTTCCCTATGGGTGAGTAGGCTCCTTTGCAACTCATAATGGCCTTCCATCATACTAATGCTAGCCCCTATCATTGCACACTTGAATCCATTATTAATTGCCAATGCAATTTGATAATAGTCATTCCTTGTCCTTCTGCCACCTTTGGCCTGATCTGAAAAATGAACCATGTCATTCTTCTTCTCCATGTTTATGCATTCCTTGGTTGTTCCTATCATCGAAGCCTATTGGATCTCAAGACAATGGAAAATGGTCGTCACTCTTCATTTGTTGTAGAGCTCCCTCATTCCTGCTGAATTCTCCTGGTTCCTTTAGGGATCAAACCAACCAACATATATAATTATCTAGTTCTATCTCACCCATAGATGCTCATGTCTAATTTCAGTGCACATACTTCCTTAAGGTCCCGTGTCTCTTTGGCTACAACGCATGTCTTCATGGCATCCAAACACCTAGGCAACAACTAATAAAAGGTTCACAATCTGCAGTAGCACACAGGCAATCCAATTGGACACTTTAGTCATTTGAATTCCCTTGTAGATACTCGCCAAATCTAAAATTAGTCAGGGATTCAGAACTCACATGGCCACCATAAGTCAAGTGTCCGGTCTTCAAGGTACTTCAACAATGCACTAGAGGCTTCTTAACTCGCCTGAATTTATGGTGGCAAGATGACTCTCAGAAGCATCAATTGGCCTCAATTTCACTCGGGCTCACACTCGAGATGGCAATATATCATGTGGCAGTCTTAATTAGACACAAAGGATCTCATTTAGACTCCATGGATACTCCAATCATTGAGTATTCAATCAATTATATGACCTTAAAGCCATGTAAATTTGATAGAGTACTCCATAGTCTCTAATTCACTTCAAGGTTGAATAACGAGGCATCAGTAATGGACCAGATACCAATTCAAACAGGGTTCGAGTTTGAGTTTGACTTTGGGCATCAAGAAAGGCTCCATGTCAACCATGGTTTGTGTTTGGGCTCCACGTCATTGGCACCAAGTACTCAGTCATTTTGGGACTCTTGGACCGATTCCATCCTCAACCAGCATATGCAGTGCCCTCTGTCTCACTCAATGTGTTAAAAATGCAGCAAGAAAATCTAGTTTTGACTTTGCCTTGGTCAAACTAGATTAAAATTCAAATTTCTAATTCAACAAAATACTTGGAGGTATTTAACTGAGGTAACATGGCTCTTTTCAATTAGTTAACTTAGTGAATTCAATCTGGAGACACTTGAGTTCAGTTCTACATGATTAATTACTAGATTGTAGTAATCTATTATAGTTAATTTGAGTTATTGTCAGTTTAACTAGTTTTAACTGTTAGAAGAACTAGTGGGGGTCAAGTTATGGATGTGTAACATCAACCACATTCAGTGATCAACCAGTTAACGGATCAATCAACCCAAAATAATTTTTGCATGAAGAGAATTTGATTTAACCAATTGAGATGGAGATTCTAACGCAATGTACTATAAGTTGTAGCATATTCCCATGTGTACAGGTGGTGCATGCAGTCATAGATTTACCTAAGGCTGTTGCGTAATTTCTTGGCGTGAAATTACTAAAAGAGAGGGGAAATTTCCCAAGGGAACAACACAAGGAAATATGAGCTTGGGAAGGCTTGAAATTGGCTAAGTGTTGGGCCAGGTTTAGTTAGTTGGGCAGAGAGATAGACTATACTATTGTAGGGTGTGCTCAGGATTGAGCAAGAAATATATTTCTTCTTTATTCTCTTATTAATGTAATACAAATAACAAGGGGTTTTGAGGAGTTGCTTTCCCCTAGATAAATTCTCTATGTATGTGCGATTTTTCCTTTTGCATGTCAATGGTTCTTGTTTTAGATGGTCAATTAACTTCCAAGGATCAATAGAGTAGATTCAAGTCTTGTGATTTAGTAAATTTCATTAGTAGTATTAAATCTACACGTTAATCTCTACATGGTATTAGTGATGGAATCACTGTAGAGAATAGATTTCAAAGTTGTCATTGCAGGAGATTCGAATTTGAAGATCAATGTTACAGCTTTTCTTCAGGACTGAGAATATGGCTTTTAATGGACTTAGGATTGAGTATTCCTTGGAAGGAACCTCAAACTTTGTTGCATGGAAGGTCTAGATGGCGGTTGTATTGGATGATAATTGAATGCTAGAATACATTAAGACAAATGTAGCACAACCCCAAGCATATGATGCTTGGAATCTCGCTCAGTGGAAGAAGGATGTGGCCAAATTAAGGAGAATCATATTGGAGAGAGTTCGAGATCATATTGCCTTGAATCTCCATGGAAAGGAGACTTCATTCACGATGTGGAAATTACTGACCAAGTTGTTCAATAACAATAGTGACCATAAGAAGCTGGCATTCAAGGATAAGCTTTGAAGTATCAAGATGCAAAAGAATGACACAATTCTACAATACTTGAGAAAGTTTACACAATGTTGTGATGAACTTGGCGGGATCATTGTGACTGTCCCTGAAGAAGACTTGGTAACTCTATCCCTTTTAGGCCTTCCCAAGAGTTGGCATAGCTATCAAGATTCCACGAATGGTAGAGAAAACAATCGAGTTTGGAGCAGTGATGGTCTGATCTAGTGCATGAATAAATAAGGCAAAACACCAGATATGGGACCTCATCCAAGGGCAAGGATGAGGAGAACTATGCGTTGGATGGAAAGGAAAAGAAAGGGGAGGGGAATAAATCCAAATCCAAAGAATATTCGAGTCAAGGTGGCAAGAATAAATACTTGTCTAGAATCAAGTGCTTTCACTGTCATGAATTGTAGTACTATTCAACGAAATGTCCACACAAGAAATCAAGCAAGAAGACTACAGGAGGAGTAGTGGGTGAAGCCTTGGATGCATAGTTCTAACTATAGTTTACCCTCATTTCATGCATGGCAATCACAGTGATGGGTAGTGTGTGTTATCTCGACGATGGTGCCTCATTCCACGTGAAGGAAAATAAAGAATTTTTTGGTGACTTGGAGGAGAAGGATCTCTAGATGCACATTGAGATGATAGATGATGGATATTATAGCGCAACTGGTATTGGTACCTTTACTTTTAAGAGGGAGTCTAGCTCCCCTCTCAAGCTCAAGGATGTGACGTTTGTACCAAGTTTGAAGAAGAATCTAGTTTTCCTAGCTGTGTTGGAGGACCATGGCTACGATGTGATATTCAGAAAAGGGAATGATTTCCTGAGACATGTCACCATGGGACAAGTGAATAATATTGAGGTTCAAGTGAAGAACCTCTACAAATTAGATGTGGAAGATTGTGCAACATTGAGCACAAAAGAAGAGATGATGCAAAGTTGAGATGTCGACAAATTATGGCATAGAAGACGTGGCCATTTGCATCATGGCACTTTCAAGATCATGCAACAGATTTCTACAAGCCTCCCCAAAGGATCACTAGAGTAGTGAGATACATGCAAAGGGTGTACACTGGGGAAGTACACAAAATACGCCTTCAATGATCGAGATAGGAGGGCACATGCATTCTTTGAAAGGATCCGCTCTAAGGTCTGTGGACCCTTCGCGACAACTGTCGTTTCCATGCACATGTATTATGTTATATTTGTAGATGATTTCTCACAAAAGTTCTAGATCTAGTTCATGTAGAAGAAAGACAAGACATTCTCCAAATTTATCAGGTTTAAAGCGCTTGTTGAGAAATAAACTGGTAGGAAAGTGAAGGTTCTCAGGAGCGATAAAAGTTGTGAGTACATGTTGAATGAGTTCAAAAATTTATATGAAAAGGAAGGCATTCAATGAGAGTTGATAGAACCCCATAACACACAATAAAATGGGGTGGCTGAAAGGAAGAACATAAGTATTGTGGGAGAAACTTGGGCAATGTTGCATGACCAAAGTCTACCTCTACACTTGTGGGCTAAAGCATGCAATGCAGTGGTATATTTTCATAAGAGGAGTCCTCATAGGATTCTTGGCATGAGTAACTAGAGGAATTTTTTTCAGGGAAGAAAGTAGATGTGTCACGCTTCAGGATCTTTCGATCATCAATTTACTGCCATGTTTCCATGGAAGCAAGGAAAAAGCTAGAGTCTATAGAAGAGTTGGGCATATTTGTGGGGTACAAAGATACACCTCACAACTATTGTGTGTAATTTTCATCCCTTAGGATGACAGTGGTCAGACAAGATGTGAAGTTTGATGAGGAGAAGGAAATGCGGTGTTCTATTAAGAGGGAGCTTCAGTTGCAACCTGATCAGGAGCTTTTGGATCTAAAGGAAAAACCTCAGGAAGTTATGGAGCAGCCACAAGTAGAGGAGCAAAGAGTGGAGACATACACTCAAGCAGAGACATCCAGAGAAGGACGGAAGCGAATCATGGAAGCTAACATATTATTGTGGTATGTTAGAGAGAATGTGGGGGAACCCACATCACAACGCATGCAGAGGAGGTCACCAGCTCAGTACACTAGCTACATGGATCTAGTGAGTGAGCTGGTAGATATAGAGTCATCCTCATTCGAGGAAGTTGTAGAGAAACCAGTATGGGTTGATACTATGGTAGAGGAATATGATTCCATTGTCAAAAACAATGTTTGGGAAATGGTCCAAACACCAGTAGAAAAATCATTGGTTGGTTCAAGATGGCTTTAAAAGCTAAAGCATGCAACAAATGGGAGCATAGAGAAAAAAAGGCCAGATTTGTGGCCAAGGGGTTCTCTTATGTGGAGGGAATTAATTGTGAGGAGACCTTTTCTCCAGTAGAAAGGCACTCATCCATCAGGTCAATTCTATCACTATCAGCACATATGGGTGGAAGATTGACCAAATGGATGTGAAGACAACATTCCTTAATGTATTTATTGGGGAGGAGGTGTATATTGAGAAGCTACAGGGGTTTGCGACCTTTGACAAAGATTCACATCTATATAGACTCAAGTGAGCATCATATGAACTCAAGCAAGCACCCCATGCTTGGTATACTAGGATTGATAGCCATATCACTGGTTTGGGTTTCACCAAAAGTGAAGTAGATGAAAACCTTTATCATATTGTGGTAGAAAGTAAATTACTAATTATTTTTTTATATGTTGATGACTTGATCCTACTGGTGATGAACAACTGATGATATCTTTGCAAAGAGGACCTCGCAAGAGAATTCGAGATGAAGGACATGGGCCTCATGCACTACTTCCTTGGTTTGGAAGTATGACAAGGAGATGGGGAACTATTTGTCTCTTAGGGCAAGTATGCCAGCGAGATACTTCATAGGTTTCACACGGACAGTTGCAAACCCATGGAGACTCCTCTAGCAAGAAACTGGAGGAAAGGGGACGCTACTTCAGGTGAAGTAGTGGAGGCTACCATTTAGAAACAGATTGTGGGTTCACTCATGTATCTGGTGAACACATGAACGAACATGTGTTATGTAGTTAACCAGCTTAGTCAAGCAATGGTGAAGCCAACCAAACTATATTGGAAGGCAACAAGGCATGTGTTGAAATACCTCAGAGGCACTACTTAGTTTGGTCTATGGTATAAAAGGATAGAGGGAGTGAAGCTTGGCTTCACATATGTAGATTGGGTAGGGAGCCCATCAGACAGGAAGAACACATCAGGAGGAATTTGGAGTGTTGGGTCAACAACTATTTCTTGATACATTAGGAAGCAGAGATCTATGGAAATCAACTTAGCAGAAGTAGAGTACATGGCTGCAGGTCAAGCAACAATGAGGCTATCTAGATGAGAGATTCTTGTTGGGTTATTTGGTTAGAAGATGGATCCTATAGTGATTTACTATGACAATCAGAGTTGTATCAAACTCTTTGAGAATCCAATATTTCATGATCAATCTAAGCGTATCAACATCTGGTATCACCATCTATAGGATTGTGTGCAGAGGAAGATTATGTTATTGCAGTACATTCTGATAGAGAAAAAAGATGCATATATTTTGACAAAGGGCTTATCAAGAGGTAAATTTGAGTTCCATAGAAGCATGATTGGGGTATCTGATAATCCTTTTCTGGCTAAGAGGGAGCGTTGAAAATGCAACAAGAAAATCTAGTTTTGACATTGCCTTCGTCAAACTAGATTAAAATTTGAATTTCTATTTCAGCAGAATACTTGGAGGTAGTTAACTGAGGTGGCATGGCTCTTGTCACTCAGTTAACTCAGTAAATTTGAGTTGGAGACACTTGAGTTCGGTTCTACATGATTTATTTCCAATTTGTAGCAATCCATTTTAGTTAATTTGAGTTATTGCCAATTTAACTAGTTCTAATAGTCAGAAGAACTAGTAGAGGTCAAGTTGTAGATTCGTAACTTCAACCACACTCAATTATCAACCAATTAACTGATCAATCAACCCAAAATAATTGTTGCATGTAGTGAATTCAAGTTACCCATTTGAGATGGAGATCCCAAGGTAGTGGGCTATCAGTTGTAGCATATCCCCATGTGTATAGGTGGTGCATATAGTCAGAGATTGACCTAAGTCTATTGCGCAATTCCTTGGTGTAAAATTCCTAAAAAATAGTGGCAATTTCCCAAGGGAACATCACAAGGAAATAGGAGCTTGGGAAGGCTTGAAATTGGCTAAGTGTTGGACCAAGTTCAGTTAGTCAGGCAGAGAGATAGACTATATTATTGTAGGGTGTGCTTAGGCTTGAGCAAGCATTGTATTTCTTCTCTATTCTCTGATTAATGCAATACATATAGTAAGGGGTTTTTAGCAGTTTATCTCCCCTAGATAAATCTTTGTGTATGTGTGATTTTTACTTTTGCATGTCAATCATTCTTGTTTTAGATGGTGAATTAACTTCCGTAGATCAACAGAGTAGCTTCAAGTCTTGTGATTTAGTAAATTTCATGAGCAGTATTGAATCTACACATTAATTTCTACACAATGTCTGAATGACGCTGTGGGATGAATATTATCATATTCATTCACCTCCTTTTTGTGTAATTCCAGGCCTGTGTGCCTATAGATAGACATAGTTTTCAGTACCTCCAAGGTATTATATTTGTGTTACTCGTCTGGTATTCCTTCAAGAAGACCGGTAATAGAAAGTTAATTCCTATGTAATATTTTTTCTGAAGTAATGGAAGCCAAACCCTTACACAAAAAAGAAAATCACTTTCTCTTGGATTGCCCAACTCTTACTCACATCCATTTTAATTTTCAAAAACTTTGCCACAATAGCAATCTTCTTAACTTGCTAATTTAGTAAAGCTACGACAATCTAAATATGCTTCTCTCCCTTCTTTTCCATTCTAGAAATAAAATATTAAAGAATCACAATCAATTTATTATTTTTCTTAATATCAAATACACCAAATTAATTTTAATGAACATTAATCCTCATCATCATCGGTATCATAAATTTTTTAAATAAATTAAATTTAAATACAAGAAATCACACTCCTCTTTTTAAATATAACTACCAAACTATCCCCAAACCATATTAT
>APFE031003423.1:27904-44072 GCA_000404065.3 Pinus taeda | reverse complement strand
AAATGCCAATAGGGATTAAATATTTCAATATTCAAGTCTCTTTTTTAGTGCAAAATTTAGTTATAATTAGTATAGATCCATTTTAACTTTGGATCTACCAAGTGCTAATAGGGATTAAATATCTCAATATGCAAGCTTTTTTTGAAGTTCAAAACTTGAGGAGAAGTATGCACCTCGAGATATTTGATTTGGTAAATCCAGAGTTAACATGGATCTATGCGAATTTTTATTTTCACTCATTTTATATAATATATACATAGTTGACATTGAAATTCTCTCTCTCGATATATATATATATATATAATGATATATATATATATATATATAGAGAGAAGAGAGAGAGAGAGAAGAGAGATGAGAGAGAGAGAGAGAGAGAGGACATGTCCGCCTCCTATCTATTACACAGACATGAATTATTTTTGGTATTAATATATTGGAAAAGTAAATCTCAACATCATATGAAATATTGAAAAGACCATAAATCTCCCTCAACTCAAGGAATCTATAGTAAATTCTCTCTTCTCTCTCCTTCTCTCTCTCTCTTCGCGTTCTTCTCTCTCTCTATATATAATATTAATATATATAATTATACATATACATATACATATACATATAAATATACATATAAAAATATTACATAATATATATATATATAATATATAATATATAAATATATAAATTATATTAAAAAAAATGATGATGATGAATCTCCACTACGATCAAGATGGTCTATTAGACCTTAAGAAAGTAAGAGATTAATTGAGACTCTTTAATATTTTATTTCTGTTATAAAAAAAAAGGGAGATAATTGTCGCTAGATCACTATAGTTTTTCTCACTTAACAAGTCAAGAAGGTTGGTAGTGTCGAAAAAGTTTTGGAAATGAGATTGATGTGAGTAAGAGTGAGGCAGTCCAACAAAAATCTTCAACACTCTTAATATCACGAAGATGAAAAACTCTTTCGTCCTATGGTGTTTTGGGAATAAACGAATGTATGGTTTCGCTTCGAACCTCATGAGAATTAGTTCTTATTTTCGCAATGTTCATTTTCTTCATAGCATTGGTCAAGACATAAAGATAATTTTGTTTAGCAAGAATGAGATTGATCACCTACTTATAATACCTTAGCTTCATTTTTCCCTCTAACTCCTTATCATCCCATAAATTATCCTTGAATTTGGAAATACTAGTATTTTTAATATTATCCTTATTTCCCAAGATGATCTCCTCCATTATCCCCTAATATTTGAGCCAGGGTTGGGGATCCTTATGCTTGCCTCGCTTAAGCTAGAGGTGGGGGCTTTAATTAGAGTTAGAAGCAATTTTGTGGAACATATAGGGTTCCATGTTGTAGAGCTTCTTCTTATACATCAAATACCTAAACATAGCCATGCTTTCAATGGCAGAAAGGATGACTTCAATAAAAAAGATAGGGTAGGGATTATTTCGTTTATTTTTCTTTATATAAAGTTGATATAAAATTGTATTAATTAATATGGACAATGAAATATTCTAATTATAGCTTACACTAGTTCTTTTTTGTTATTAATATAATTTTGTTTTAAATATTACATCTAAACTCAACATAAAATGAATGGCTCATTATATAATATCAACAATATTTATTGCCGACATTGATTCTTTTTATTTTCTTTTTCCAACAAAACAGTAATGGGACTACACACTAGAACTCATTTATACAACTTTTTCACAATTTTCACCAAGTAGAGCATGTCTCTGGAGATTTGAACCCACCACGACGAGAAACACAATATTTGCCTCTACTGCTTGAGCTTAACTCCTTCGACAACATTGATTCTTTTTTATTATTAGTTTATTAATGTAAGTGTTACTTTATTATCTTTAAATGTAATCTTAAGTCACAACATATCTCGACATATGCAATCACGTAGTCTTTAAGTGTGACTTTTTGGAAAGTTTTCCGGTTTATTTTTCGATTCTAATTTCTCTAGAATCCAATAGGGATTCATTGAAATCACCAGTTTGAACTCTTCACAATCGAAGTGCCCCAGGGTTTTTGAGGGTGTTGAATCCATATATGTAGTGAAAAAATCAATTAAAAAAACAAAAATCAAAATTTAGCCACAATTTTTTTCATCGGATTCTGATTAAAAATCTGCCAAAAACTCTAAAAAATCACAATTAAAAACTACTCTATAAACAATTATTTATTTGTATAAAAATATATTATTAATTAAAATTTATTGTAATTTTATAAAAATGGGGGAATTAAAATCTTGTGTGAAATGATATTGTAATTTGTGTAGGCAAGGAAATGAAAATTTTGTAGAATTTCACTACCCATTTTTTATTTCTCAATGTAGAATTTCACCCCTTATAAGAAAAGAAGGTTGAATTTAACGTTTGAATGATTTAATCGCCACGATTTGATCATTTATATTTTTTATTAGATCGCAATTTGAATTTAAATTTAGAAATTAGATCGTAATTTGAAAAGGGGTGCTCGATTTTAACATTTTGATTGGTATAGTTTATTTTGTATTATTTTGGATTTTGATTTATTTTTTTTTATCAGGAAAGATTGTTATTTTATGGAAAAGGGAGAATAGATCAATAGCATTTCTTTCTTATTCTATTTTTTTTAATTTGATTGGTAGATTTTTATTAATATCGAGATTAAAAAAAAAAAAGTGTATATTACCATTGTTTTTCCAACCCTTTCCAAAAACAAAATTTTGAATAATTTAATGAGATTTTTTTTAATTACTCGGAATAAAAAATAGGTAATGTTTTGAACTATAAAAAAAATAAAAGTATAGAATATCATGAAAATTGGCTATGATATTTATTTAAATAATTATGATGTGATTAATCTGGAAGACAAGATTACTACATTATGGATCACAAAAGCTTAAGATCTAACAATTGGCTATGTTGTTTATCCAGTCTTGCTACTATAAACTGAAACAAGTGGGAAGCTATAGTATCTATTGTAATACATATAGTTGAAAAAAACCAAAATTGAAAAAAAATCTCGACACTAAGCAACCCAAATTGTCATCCACTATGGACCAATACTCAGGTTTCTTGGTGGAATTTTTAGTTCAAGATTATGATTAGTGATGTGGCAGTAGACTTGTCCTAAGGTAAGGCCTAAGCTGGAGCATTGATGATTGTAGGCACTTCCTGATGCTCATTTGACTCTATGTCAAAGTCCCAAACCATATAGTGTTCTATGCAAGACAGTAGAACCACTATGTCATCCATGTTTTATCAAGTATCCCTCAAAAGTCTTTGTATATCCTCCCGACCTACAATGAGCTTCTAGTTGCCTACTTGCTTGTCTTTAATAACCATGATGAGAAGAGTTTCCATTTGGCGATGAAGATTGATAGAATGAAGGAAGTGAATCCTTCGCTTGTGAAACTTCCCCGAGTCTAGTACCCACTTGAGTTTATTTCCTCCTAACCCTAAATCTGAGAAGTAAACACAATCCCCGAACTCCTTTGCCTCCAAATAAAGAATTTCCTTACAGGCCTCCAAGGGAGTTTCTTTGTACAAATTTTCTACGAATTCCCAACCAATCATTCATCATCACCACGTCGAAGGTGACCCAAGAGTGTCACCTCTATGTCTAAGAAGGCGTAGTTGAGGAGCCATGAACACAATGAACCTGCAATACAAAGAGATGACACTTGTGGTATACAAAACGAATCTAATGGGTTGAACAATGTGATAGTATAGTAAGGTAACAAGAGGATTCATGAAACATAAGGTTACACCAATGAATTTGAAGGTTACACTATAGACACAACTGTAGACCCAATTAAAACCAAATGGAGAAGATACTTGGGTACCATACTCGACA
The DNA here is from genome assembly GCA_000404065.3 of Pinus taeda. NCBI lineage: Eukaryota > Viridiplantae > Streptophyta > Pinopsida > Pinales > Pinaceae > Pinus > Pinus taeda. The sequence continues at coordinate 40,222 of APFE031003423.1, read as the reverse complement.
CATCAAGACTAAATAGCTAAAGGAAATCCTGGTAGGGTCTAAGTTGTGAGGGGTTGTGGAGGGTAAGACTGCGACAAGTTCAAATGACGGACCCGACCTATAATTTTGGAGGAAAAGAGAAAATAACATTGACCCTTGTGAATAATAAACAAAGGAGCTTGACAATAGTGAAACTATGAATGGTTATAGTCAACAAACAATATATAACCCACCCTCGACAAGACTATGACAAAACCAAACATGAACAATGTTATTGGGATCCCAAGACTAAATAGTAAGCGACAGATTGACATTTGTAAGACTAGAACCAAACCCTGCTTTAACACTGTGAAAGAGATACCTGAAGAGATAATCCTACAACAAAACGATATCTTGACAAATATGAGGCTAGTGAAGGACCATTCTTTAGCAATATAAGTGAATACCAAGAGGCAAATACCTCCACATATTCATGAAATGAATGATGGTTGTCAATATACACATAGAACTATCTTGACCCCAAAGCTCTTTCACCTTGAAACCTTAGCCATGAAAATATAAGGTGCCTGAGACATGAGTGTGTAAGCATGTAGAATGAGGAGAGGTTTTGGTGCACTCTCCATTGTGAGTCAGTTCTAGAGAATGAATTCACAGTCCAGCCTTCCAAGACTGTTAAACATAATTTTCTCATAAATGAGCTTACATCGGCTTCCAGAGGTGACTTCATATGCATCCAATCCTCCATGAGAGGGCGAACCCATCTCCAAACAGACAAAAAAAAAATGCATAACAGGGAAACTTACTACATGTACAGATTATATCTCCCACCTGCTTGCATTTAAGTCACTTCGACTTAATCAATTGTGAACCATGTTGTGATATGAAAGCTTGCCATGCTAGTATCATGTGACGTCAGGTGTGAAAATTAGTGCTACCACCGAGTGTCGCCATCTTGGCGACCACACAAATTATAGGCATGTCCACAATAACGAGGTTGCCATGAATATATCACTGGAGAGTCATAGCACTGAAAAAAACCATTCCTCAAATAAATTCTATTTTGTCTCTCGACTATAAAGAGTTGGACTTAAAAACACCCTCATCGAGGATTTGTACTCCCACACTAACTTTATCTTATTATACACATTGCTTAAAAGTTGAGGCCTCCTTTCTCCTAACCATCACTGACCAAGGTTCATCTAAGGCTATGTGCCTCTCTGAGCTACTCTAATTTGCCAATACGTCAACTGCCTTATTTCCTTCCCGCCACATATGTATAGGAATAACATAGTCAAAGTTCACCAACAAAACCTCAATGTTACTTAACACTTCCTAAAGGTGTCAGATGTGAATGAGTTTGCCTGTTATTTTCCGTAGGATTAGTAAGTGAGACTTATTCTTCGAGTATGGAGAAAACACAACTTTGTTATATATATATTAAGTATTTTTTCAAGTTTACATGGGTATTACTTGGAATTTATTTAGAGAATAATTCAAGCATGATGTGTGCACAATAAGGTCTTATTATTTGTATTGCAACATGAAAAATGTGGAGAACCAAGTTTAAAATTGTTGTAATTGACAGTTTTTGTTGTTGTTGTTAATTTCATGATTATAGAAAGGTGTTGGTTTTTTTCTTAAATAAGATTAGGATGTTTGATTTATATACACAAAAAATAGGTCATTGACTTTCTAAAAATTCCTCAAGGGATTGGAAAAAATCCAATGATTTCTAAAATAAGTTTAGAATATTTGTTGGTAGACACAACAAAAAGTAAATAGATATTCAAACAAGCATATATACTTGGATATCTATTGGATTATCAATTTTTTGATCTCGGTACTTAGATGCACATATATAATCTTCTTTGAGTATATTATCTTGGCAAGACGATTACTTCCTAAATAAAAATAGGCGATTTCAAAATTCAGACCTAGACCAGGTCCTATCAAAATTATCAACATATCATACAATAAAAAAAAATTGGTTAAGCCTCCTTATCATCAAAGAATCAAATGTGGTGAGGAAACTCCAACTAGAAAAAGAATGGTTTCTCATTTGATGTTTGTAGCCCTCGACCTATCTTTAGTATGAGCATGGAAGACAAGTGTGTAGGTAAGATATTTCTTCTTTGAGAAAATCATAGCTATGATCAACTTGCTAGAGGATGTCTAGAATGTGCTCTAGGGTATGGTTATATTGCTTTGTCATATTGTTTATGCTATAATAAATTCTCTCCATGGAATGATAGTATAGATCAACTATTTTACTTTATTCAATAATTCAACTATAAAAAATGCCTATGTCTAGGACCCTTTTTTTTCTATCTCTTTTTCCACCATCTAGATTCTTTTGTTGCACCCCTATTGATGAACTCTATTTTCTATATCTTTCAATTGTTGCATACTGGTCGGCTTATGACTAGTCTATTCAAACCCCTCTTATGGATTCCTAGTATTTTTAAGCTTCTTATGGATGCATGGAGGTGTTTAGGATATCCCCGTCCATTCTAAGCCTTTGGTGATCAATCCTTATCTATTTCCATTGGTAGAGCTTCCCATATCCATGCCCTTTCAGTAATAGGTTCACAAGGCTATCCAAGCTTAGACATGCTTGTAGTGAATGAGGAATTCATGCCTACATCAAACATATTCCCCTACAATCATAACAATCACATATTTTTATATGAAAGGAAATGGATCACCTTACGTCCATTCTAATGCTTCTATAAACTCTCCCATCTAAATGGCCTATGGTAAAAACTAGTAAAGCTCATGATTCCTCCATAAAGACTGTCTTATGGTTTTAGTGATAATTATGAGTGTGATGGTCTACTTCATGACTAGGAGGTTATTGATTTTTCACTACTTCTTTGAAGGAACAAGGGGATGAAGAACAAATTGTACCTCTACTTAGAATCCCTCCACATAAGCATAAAACTAGAGACAAATTTAATCATTTTGAATGTTGCAATCAGTTAGTGTGCACCTTTCATCCAACTACTAGCTAGAAATCAAACCTATGTTAAGTAACAAAAGTTCCCTCCTCTACTTCTATTTTAGTCTCAACATTGTACACAAAATCTAAATTATTTTCCTATAAAGTGATAGTGATCTCAAATATAGATTTTATAAATAAAGGTATACTCTTTCTCAACTTCTTTTGTGTGAATCTCACCTTTTTATTACTGCAATAAAGATTTACATGAGATATTTCTTTGTGCTATTGGTATACCATTAGGGAAACCAAACCAATAACATACATAGAGAGTCTTAAGATTACAAGTGTCCCTTTTCAATAGTTTGGACAACAAAAAGAAAACATAACCCATGAATACATAGACATGCAAGAGAACAAAATTATGGGAGTCCTACTTGGCACAACATATATGACTAAACTGTGACAAAATTGAGCTACCCATTTCTAATTAAAACAAAAGATGAGGCTTTTAAAAAAACTCGAAGTGTCATGTAGAGAATCATTGGTATGGAGAGCCACTACTACGCTGGATAAATCATAGTGAAAGTCATAGGTGCAAAGCCAACCTCAACTACACTACCCATGAAACATTGGTTGACCAAGAAGCACATATATCCATGATTAGAAGAAACCACATAAAAATAAGAACTGTGATGAAGGACATAGCAAGATGACCGTTATAAAACCATATAAAATTCAACCACTCATTGACCATATGTTGTTCAGAAGTTGCGAAATTAACTATGATCCATCCTGGAGTTGTCGTAGTAAACCCAAGAGGTTTATCCAGCCCATCGACACTATCTCCAAATAAGGAAGATGATGTATTACATGAGACATGAGAGGGAGGCCTTCAATTTCCTTAATTGACAGAGTCGAATTAGAAATACTGAGACCTAATTTGAAAACTAGAGGCCATTACTAGTCAATATGAGAGCTTCCCCAGACTTAAAGAACTATCAAAGTTTCATGCTCACTGAGAATCGAAAAGGCCAAGAAATACCCCACATTCCTAATGCTCTCAGAGGAGGTTGACAGGTGTCAAAGTAGAGGACGATGAAAATATTGACACTCCACCTCTATGAGGACTAGTGAAAACCAATGAAAGGACTAGCCAACAAATGAAGAGAGATAATTAAGAAGGAAAGCATGGTGGGTGGTAGGGACAAATATTGTAGAAGGGAGAAATGACTTAGCTTGGCAATGCACTTGGTTTGTAGATAGACTTGAGGAGATGTGTGGATTGTGCCCTTACAAAACCTTAATGAATACCATTCCTTGTAATTATGAGCCACCATGATTGACCTGCAATCTACGAGGGAAATCTTGTAGCAAAACTTGGAGTGATGAGTACATACATCATTGTGAAATAAAACCAATCGTGCCAGCCTGTTGTGGAGTTTACGCGATCCAAGTGGCTGTCAAATCTATGAGCGATACACATGGTTTATCCAAATGGAGATAATTATCGCCCGCCATGGGGGATACCCTTTCTAAACTTGAAACAATATCTTATTAAAATTCTTTCAAATAGTTGAAAATCATTCTTTCATTATTTATAAATATTTATCAAATTATTAACATGTATCTTCCCAAGTCCCTTTTTACTACCTTAAAAAATTATGTATATTTTTTTTTGTAAGCTTCTACAAAATATTTATATTAATAAAATGAGGTATTTCAACGAATACATATAGGATTTGATACTCCAAAAATACTTACCTAGGAGAGCATGCCTTTAACCAAGTGAGATAAGAAGAAAACCATTTATACCTGATCATACTTGAAGACTTAGGCGCCACTGAAACGAAGGATAAAAGGAAGATCAAACCATAACAACTAGATATATCCATTGCCACCACTAGTGTACATTACAAAATTCAATTGAGGATGACAAGAGCAGAACCATGAGGAAGTCCATAAGCAGACTTAGACTAAACACATCTAGAATTGGGAGACATTGAATACTTTGGAAAGTTACAAAGACAAAGGAACCACCATAAGCCATCCTTGTGTAGATAAAACCAAATTTCATGCAAAAAGAAGACACCATAATGTTGACATCCAAGATGGCAGAGAGGATGTTGAAAGCACCTCCTATAGTTCCAACGTATGCAACCACTTGAAAATGAGAAAACAAAACTAGTCGAACTCGCATCAATCTAATATAATTATTAGAGAAAGAGGTGAGGGATTTCCATGTGGAGAGGTAATAGCAGGAGTAGATGCAATAGTAGAAGGACCATTTATGATTGTCGAGGAGTTACTGAGATCCTCTGTCTCATACTCCGAGTCAGAAACCATGTACTTCTCCACCATAGCCAATCTTGACACAATATCATTCAAGCAGAAACAAATATTATGGAGAATTATTTTGATATCTTATTTCCCTGCAAACTGTTTATAATTATATATCTGTTTATCTCTGATGACCATGTGGAGGAGGGTATCCATCCGTTGGTGCACTGCAAGTGAATGGAGAAAGTGGAGTCTTCACTTTTTGAATTTCCTTGGGTCAAGGATCCATTTGAGGCCCTCTCTTCTTACCTCTAAATAAGAGAAGTATGATCAGTCTCCAAACTATGAATCCAAGTGGAGAATTTCCTCCTGAATTTAGGAGGAGCAAAATTAAAATGATTCACCATAGACTCACCTAACAAGTGATGATGATGAGATGATGAGTTGCTTGCATTGCCTCTATGACTTGGCATTCTCTACCGAGGAGTCATAGTGACAAAGGGGAATGATTAAAACACACACAACAAATTAACACAAAACCCAGGAGAACAAATAAGGAGAAGAACCATTGAGTCAACAAAATCTATCCCAACCAAAAGAAAATCATCTCCAAAGCTATACACTTGAAGAACTTGACTGGAACGTTGGAGACTGACCCAACTACCTACGAATTGGGTCCCTTTTATATAGACTGATACTAGTGGATTTAAACAATTGAAGACCTGACTAAATGTCAAGCAAACCACAAACACAAAGCCTATAAAATTTCAAGGGATATCATATAAGGAATGATCCTGAAACCCTAATACACCCCCAATCCCAAACATAGAAAGAACCCCAACTTGAAAGGTATAAGTGGCAAAGGAAACACAAAACTTATAACACCTTACAAAACTGGAAGGGAAATTACTGCTTTTAAAACCATATAGAGAAATTTTTGGAGAAAATGCTTGGATACCAGACACCACAAACAAAGACCGGGCAGTTAAAGTAAATATTTTCAGAGTTAGTACCTTGGAGTTCAAGGTGAGTAGAACTGCCACCTATTCATCGAACCGAACTCTGTGTTATGTAAAAACAATATGAAAAACATTGGCCCCTTCCAATGCTCCCAAAGCTAAAGGAAAATAATCGAATGTATGTTGTTTTGACACCATAACATGAGATAATGGAAAATTGACCAAGGGAAGGAAACAAACATCCCCCACGTCTAGAGAATACCACAAGTAAGGACTAAGAACAACTCGGCGAAGTGTCCCTCTCCACAACCCCAAAGAACATTGCACTATCACCACCCTAGTAAAAAAACCCATGCATTTATAATGGGAGGGCGATGTTTTATGATCTAACACTTGAACGTATTTACCAAAATACACTAGGTCTAAGAATGGACATGTGTAAGGACCACCACACATTTTAAGACACACATTCCTCCCATAGATCATGCACTCATCAATGATCTCACAGAATAGTCTGTTAGTTCCTCCTAAGACAAAAACCAATCCACCTGTAGAATAATAAACCACAATGTGAAAAATTACATCATACCTCATAGAAAGAATATAAAAGTTGAAAAAGTTAAAAATAATCCCTAATAATAGAAATGCTACAAAGTTCAATATAGTTGAAACAATGATGGGTGCACATCATGGCCACAGAAAACAACATAAAATTCCTTACAACCAAATGTAAGGATACGTGCAAAAGTTCTATGAAGTGATGTCAAATCCACGATACTGTTACAAATGAGGAAATATATTTAACTCCTCGTTTGTCATTTAATATAATTTTATTAAATAATATTAATAAGGACATTTCCCGTTTCATGGTTTTTAATAGAAAGTAGTATTAATTATTAACAGGTAGTTGGTAATTGAACTGGACTCAACAAAAATAGATTTTACAGGGTCCCCTACATCACACCTTAGCCAAAGATCACAACAAAATTATTATTTAAGGCTTATATATTGTTTTACAAGGAAAATACAATGTTTAAAATATTGAACATGCACATAAGTTTTAGCTTTAAATTAAAAATAAAATAAAATACTAATATGTATGGTTAATGTTATACTTAACTATCCTGAAAGAGTCATACATCTCCGGTAAATCCTTATAAACATTAACCTTAGCTATGATGTTTCGGAAAAAAACAAACAATAATATAAAAAAAATAATAAAATATATATAAAAATAAAAATTTAATAATGATTTTGTGTGGTTAATATTTTATAACTAGAATGAAACTTAAATTAATAAAGAATATGATCCTATGTGTTTGAACTATGAATTGAGTATAAAAAGATAATCATATAAAGTTAATAAATATAATATTTTATATATCATTTATTATTAACTAAAATATAACTTTAAACTAAAATAATAGATTTTAATAATCAATATTATTAACTACAGGAATAACTTACATATAAAATAATATTATTTTGTATAAGAAATAATGGAAGAAAGAGATGCAGCACCTTTTTATAACTAATTATTTACTATTTTGAGGATTTTGAGGTTAAATCTTTTTCCAAATTTTCATTAAAAAAATAGTTTACATCTTGACAAATTTTATTCCTCTTATTTGTGCTCTTAATAGATCTTGAATTAAGATAAATCTTTGCCCTTAATAGATCTTGAGTTTTAATTCTGGAAAGACTATGGATTATCAAAAAATCTAGGACAAAAACCACCATTGGTTTAAATAAATTTATTTTAAAATTTAAATAATTAATTTTAATTTATTTTAAATAATTTCACCTTTCTAAATTATTATTTATTTAATTTTTAAATTTTATTTTGACCTAGCCAAAATGTTTAATAACAAGATAAGACATTACACATCTTTTCTGGAGTGCTTCTCAGATAAAGGATATTATAATGAAATATTGTTAACTGTTCTAGATTATTTATAGAGATTTTGAATAAGCATGTGGGTTAGAGTGAACTTAAGTCATTATCAGTACACTTAACATGAAAATAATAATTTCTAATGAAAATAAATAATTTAAAAAAGAAAAGTTGATAATTAATTAAAAGAAAAAAAAATTAATAAATAATAAAGTAATTTAATTTAATTTAAATAAATAAATGTTAAAAACAAAAAGTGAATAAAATAATGACTAAATGAATATGTATATGTATATGTTAAGAAACATAATTAATGTAGTATTTATTTTTTATTTTTTGAAATTAGTGTAATTATATAAGTTAAATGGTTGGTAATCGCAGAATAGGAATTGATATGAAATGTTTTTACATATGCACGATTCTTGGTCACTTATAACTATAGGCATGGAAACAAGTAATCAATTCTTTTTGAGTGACCAAAATATGCCCCTGCTACACATGTGAAAACAAAGCAAGTATGATCTTTGATGCAATACAAATGAAAATAATCATAAAACTCATCAGATAGTGATAGAAATATAAAGGAGATAGGATAAAAAAGGTTGTGATGCCAGAAGTTAGGCATGCCCCTAGAAAAGCTAAAAGGAGTTCTGAGGGGAGAAAAAAAGAGATTAGAAAAGCTCAAAAGAACTCTGACTTTGAATAGATCCTTACAAAATATGTTCAAAATCCGTGAGATCTAGGAGAACAGACATAGCATGCTTTGAAAGGATGTCAACTACAAAGTTATGTTCTCTGAATATGTGCTGAAAAGAAACCTTAGTGAAGAGGGCCTTTAGGTATAAAATGGATTGCATCTAGTTGAAAATAGCTAGGACCTGAAAGGTAAACCTGTCTTGAATCCATGAAATGGTAGAAAGGGAGCCCCTGACAATCAATATGCTATCAATGTTGAGCCATTGTGCAATCTGTAAAGCTCCCCAGAAAGCTAACATCTCAAGCCTATAGTTTTCCCCTAAGCCTCCAAACCATCTGAAATGGAAGGACATAATAGGATCAATGTGGAAAGGAACTCTACAATTGCAACGGCCTCTAGCTAAAGCCCCATCAAAATAACAAATTAGGAAAATGTTGGCTAGATAAACAAAAATGACAGATCGAGAGGGTTCCTTGGGGGTCCATGGACCAGTCTCCTGAAAGTGTGCAACAATATGGAGGGAAGACAATATGGAATTATGCAAGGATCGTTCAAAGATATATTCATTATGGGCTTGCCAGATACCCCAAAAGACATAGAGGGGAACAACCCTATAAGCCTTAATTTTTCATTCCCATGAGCATATCCAAGCAACAATTGAAGATTGGTCAGCGTCAATGTGTATCCCCAAGACAGAATTCATCTGCTTCCATATGTCCATGGAAAAAGGGCAGATAATTAAAAGATGGAAGTAAGCCTCTGGCAATGACTTATAGAGTGAACATCTACCAGGTCTAATAAATCATTTCTTCATAAGGGTATCCTAGGTAAGAATGCGACTATGGAGAAGTAACCAAGAAAAACACAAGATCCTGAGGGGAACCTCCCAAATCCATAAGAATGCAGTGAGATTGACAAAAGGAAGGGGTTGTAAAGAGGAAATGATATGCTCATATGCTTTTGAAGCAACATTTCTTCCATTGGGTAAAAGACCTCCCCACACAAGTTTGTCCGAACGAGGAGTCAAAGCAATGTACCACTGATAGAGATTTCCACTCGGCCTCTAGGAATGCCAGGATCCCAATATTCAAGGCATGAGGCCAAAAATAGGTGGAAAGTGGCAACTAATGACCCCTCCCTATATTGACCAAATTGTTAAATCTCCGCTGATTGAGAATATTTATTACATGAGCTAGTAGAAGATGGCATCCAAACCCACTTGAATTCTCTGTCTGTCCTTGACAACTTAACGTAGATTACTACATAGCCATGGGATCACCATCCTTAGACTCTGTCATGTAGCTTAAATAAAAGACTTTAATGGGGTACCTACATGGGTCCACTCCTTCAATACTCCTTGAGGAATATATTTGGCCATCAAGATACTTTTCCAGAGGCCTTGCTCACCAAATATACGCCATACATTGGCTCTCATAAGAGCTAGATTAAATATTTTGATGTTCAATATGCCCCAACCACCCTTTTTTACTAGTTTATAATTTAATCTAGCAAGGGGGTCTTTATTTGGGGTTGGATCCAAACCACAAAAAACTTGCCACAATAGATTTAGTTTTTTTTATTATGGATTGGGGGATGTGAAATATATGCATCTAGTATACTGGAATGCCTTTAGAAACTTCTTGGACCATGATTACCTTGCCCCACATGGATATCCATTTATCGTGCCATTTGAACAACATCTGTTATGAAACCAACTCACAAAAAGATATAAAAGATAGATCAACGCCTTAGAAATAAGCCTCTTCACGGGGCGCAATCTCCTTTACATTACACAAATGAACAATTCTTGGATGATACAAATGACAAGGCCTCCTTTCTATATATAGGAGTCTAAGGGGTCTTAATATAATCAGAGTCGACATAACAATAATAATGTAAGGACACAATAATAACAATAGTGGGCTTCTATGGGGCACAATAATAACAATATGGGGACTAAATGGGCACAACAATATAATAAGGGGGTTTTACTAATAACAATAAGGGGTTACACTAATAGTATAGGGACCTAACATGCCTCTCTCCTTCAAAAAGTGTTGTCCTCAATGCTTGAGTAGTTCTTGATGATTCTGTATAAAATTATTGTCCTCCCATGTGGAATCTTCAGCAGGTAAGTTCTTCCACTTGATGAGATACTTTAAAATTGATCGATTTCATACTTGTTGGGTTCTTATTTCTGTGACTGCTTGTTGGGTCCCTATAATACTAGTGATTACCCCATTACTATTGTAGTTGCATCTCTTATTAATATTGTTGTGCCCCTATTATCCCCATATTGTTATTACTATGCCCCATAGAATCCCTCCATTGTTAATTTTGTGGCCTTATATTATTATTATTAGGTCCGTTGGGTTGTATTGTGACTCCTTAGACTCCTATACATAGAAAGGAGGTTTTGTCATTTGAATAATCAAAGGATTGTTCATTTATGCAATGTAAAGGAGGTTTCCCCCTTGAAGAGCTGAATTCTAAGGTGTTGATCTATCTTTTCTATCTTTTCTTGAGCTGGTTTCATAACATTTGGTATCAGAGCTTTGGATTCTAGGGTTTCGCTGCTCTAAATAGGTCATCATGGCATTTTCGCTATAACGTTTTTCTGCGATGTTTCAGAAGCTAAAAAAAAACCCATTTGAGAAGAGATCGCGTTGAACCTCGGGTCTGAATTTCAAAGCTTTGTGTGCTATATTTGTGGAGATATGATCTGAGGACGTTGGTCTTTTTGCAGACTCCTGAATTACATTCCAAATAGGTGACTTGGGGAAAATCGTCATAACTTGCTCTCTAGGCATCGAATTGAAATTTTGTAAGAAGGTATAGAAAGAGGACGGACTGTAGTTTCTTTTAGATATTTGTTAGAGCGAAAGGTCGAAACAGTGACTCATGGAATGCCATACAAGTTCGCTCTACTGAACTAGTCTATAATCAGGTCACTGTGGGAGATTTCGCATAACTCTTCCTTGGAGAATCCAAATTGGATTAGACTGGTGGCATTGGAAAGAAGACACAAATGGCTACTGTAGGTCACAATTTCAGAACTGGATGATTTGAAAGTATAGAGATACATCAGAGGCAATATTGAGCTCCTACAAAGTGAGAAAAGGTGTGTAGATTCTTTTAAATTTTTGCTCAAGATTGGTTTGAAAATATATTTTGAAGGAATTCAAAGGGAATAATAGAGAATTATTATCGGTAATTGATGTTTCGAGGAAAGAAAATGCAAACATCTAGTAAGGAACCTGAAAGCTCTATTATGACTCACGAAGAAGGGGAAGAAATGCTACATGATATATCAAAATTACAAGAACAAGTGCAACAAATGTCACTCTCACAAAAGCTAACAGAAGCTAACATAAATGGCATGGAATCTAAGATAAAGGGTATGGAATCTAATATGGATGACTTGAAGATGGATTTGAAGATAGATTTGAAGGGAGACATGGCAGATTTGAAGACAGATTTGACAAATTTTCTATAAGAAATACTTACTAATGGTGAAAAGGTAGTAAAGGAAACTCATGATGCGAACAAAGGAAATGTTAATCATGATTTC